>VWZV01015681.1:713954-727389 GCA_013397155.1 Irena cyanogastra
TTTTTAATCTCAGTTGGTTTTGGTTGCTCTTTTGCTCAAAAAAGGCATTTTTTAAAAAATATATTAAACAGATACATTTTACTAAGATGTCTCTTGGCTGGAGCCACTGACAAGAAATGACACTCCCCAAATGAATAGGCTTAAAAAAACCTGTCCCAAACAAACCAAATAAATAAATACATAAATAAAACATTTTCTTTTTCTTTCTTTTGCATTAGGGTTTTTTGTTGTTGTTTTGTTTTGTAGGGAACCGTGGCCCAGAGGTTTCCACCGGTGTCTGTGATGGCAGCGTCCCCGGCGCAGGTGCCAGGTCCTTCCCAGGCAAGGGTGACACGATGCCTTGGCACCACAGCAGACACGAGGGGCTCGTGGACAGGCCCCAGGGGAGACCTGCAGGGTCTCCAGGAGCTGTGCTGTGGACCCCCACCAGCATCATGTGCGAGGATGGATCATGGGGGATGCAAAGGCAAAGGTGCCAGTAGAAACCTCTTAAAAAGACTACAAAAGTTGGGGTGGTGAGGAGGCCGCCACTGGGGGATCCTTACAGTGGGTTAAGCACCTGCTCTGGCAGGACCTCTGGCCAAGCCACACCCCCCTGGGCCACTGGCACACCTCCCCAGCCACCCCTGTGGTGGCCACAGTGGCATTGTCCCCGCACTCGGAGCCAGTCTGCACTGCATGAGCCATCCCTCCTCCTTAGTCCCACTGGCATCCTCCATCCGCTCGAGCCCTGTGTCTCTTTGGCCAGTTGCTGGGTGTACCATGGAAGCACGCAGTTGGCACTAAGGTAAGGCCTTGATTTAAATTTTGAAGGTGGTTACTTCTTTCTCCTCCTCAGGAAGTCTTTCCTCCCAGCCCCCTGGCACCGAGGTCCGAGCACTCCCGGCCGTTAGCTGCACAGCTTGCCCGTCTCCTGCTCCAGGGCGTTGGGCAGCTTGGTGTTGAAGGCTCTCAGGGAGGACTGGATCCTCGCCACCTCGTTGTTGGCCAGCTTGAGCCGGTGCCGGAGCAAGCAGGTGAAGAGGTCGAGGCGGATTTTGCCAGGGGGTGAGAGCCTGTTCACCCGGTCCCTGATCTCCAGCAGCTGGAGCATGGCTGAGTCCTGGGAGCCCTGGGTGTAGGGGTAGTCCAGCTGGAGGATCAGGTCACGGATCGCGTCCGGCTCAAAGGGCAGGCTGTAGCCAAAGACTTGCAAGCTGTTGATTTTCATGTACCCCAGGTTCTTGGAGGGATCTGACATCTCCAAGGGTTCGTAGTAGATTGTCTCATTGGAGCTGTCATCCAGAGATTTGATGCGGCTCCGCAAGTAGACGTGGACCGTTTCAAAGAAGGTCTTCCACTTGTTGCCCAAGGTGATCGTCCAGTTTTGGCACTGGGCAGAGGCATCTACGGTAGTCCTTTCCCAGTCTGGGAAGCTGCCCTCGTTGACAGGCATGAACCAGCTCTCTGAGTGGCTTCCCCCAAAGGGGTTAACATAGATGGCCATGACAGGCTCCAGGGTGCTGTTCTTGGTGAGGCAGATCTGCAGAGAGAGGGCCAACATGACGTGAACCAGCCCGGGCTTGTACTTGTTGCTCTTCAGGGTCAAGAGCATGCGCTTCCTCCAGGAGGGGTCGAACCAGCTCCCCAGGCGCATGTCGTTGCTGATGAAGATGGAGTGCACCTCGATGCGGCTGTCCCGCTTCTGCAGGAGGTACCTGAGCTCCAAGTCCTGCAGGTCGGTCTCCAGGCCCAGGAACTGCTCCAGTGAGTCGGCCACCTCAGGGCGGCAGAAGCCCTGGGTGAGCACGTAGCCGTGGTTGCAGGTCCCGCAGCGGGTGCTGTTGTCCTGGTCGCAGCTGGCACAGGCTGGCCCCTCGCCCAAGGCACACGGTATGGACCCCTGGCAGGAGGGCTGCTCGGAGGGACACGTGCAGCTGTGGCTTTCTTCCAGGAAGGTCCCAGGCACGGTGGACTCGCTGCAGTACAGAAGTGACTGTGCACGGCTCCACCAGTAAGGGAGGGACCTGGTGCAGAGGAAACACAGAAGAGAGGCTTAGATGGCATCTTTTGGGATGCAACCGACTTTCCCTAAGGATGGAAGAGCTGCCCACCTTATGTTTGTTTTCTGCTCTGCTGGTGGCCCCCTCATGAACCAAGCCCCATTTTTCACCTTCAGGTTTGGACCTGATCTCTCAGGGCCACATTCCAAGCTGGTACAGCCACTCCTGCTGCCTGCTCACCCCTCCTAGGTGGGAGCTTCTCCAGTTGCAGCCACACGAGGAGGTAGCCCCTGGCTCTGGGCCGCCCTTGGGGCACGGGGCGGTGTCCCCAGCAAGGGCTGCCATGGCACCCTACCTCTCCTTGGGCAGCTTGAAGCGAGGTTGGCGGTGGCAGCGTTTGCTGAGGTTGAAGAGGCGCCGGATGAGTCGGTAGGTTTTCCTGGAGAGCAGCTTCAGGCTAGTGCCCAGCTGTTGGTAGCGATGCTGCACATCCAGATCCATGGTCCAGAAGTGGGAGATGGCTGTCCTGTTCAGGAAACGGTCCGTGGGGAGTCTTTTCACCAGGGCCTGAAACTCCTCTGTGGGGAGAAGGAGATGGTGTCAGTGGACCCTGGAGAGCAGGTGGGGAAGGTGGAGCTGAAAGCAATCTCCCTCCACCCGAGCTCCGAGGTCTTCATGGTGAGAAGACCACCCTGGAGACCCAGCACCCAGCCTGGGCTACTGACAAGGGGAAGGAGATGCTTGGTGGGGTCTCCCCAGCCTCACCTGACTCCTCGAACTGGCTGTGGTGGCTCTCCCAGGCTCGCCCAAGCTGGGCCAGGCTGCTCTCCAGCGCCTGGACGTCGGCCTCGGGGCAGTTGCAGCGGGGGAAGGCGGGCTGGCACTGGCAGCGGCAGTCGCTCCGGCGGCACACCAGCTCCCCGGCAGAGCCGCAGGCGATGTAGCTGAGCGCGGCCGCCACGAACCTCTCCCGCAGGTAGGAGGGGAGCACCGTCTGCAGCCCTGGAGAGGGAGCAGCCCCGAGAGCGTCAGGGCGCGCACGGAGCCCCTCAAGCATCACCTGGGCGAGGAGGGCTTGAGCCTCCCCCCTCCCCGGGCTCCCACCCTCGCATGATTATCATATCAATTTGCTGTGGAGCCGCTTGTCTGGGCTCTGCATCGATCTTGGCTCCTCTTGGCAGACAAGCAACAACCTCATCCTGCCCAGCTTTCATTATTTTCATCCCCTCTCCTCCCCAGCCCTGAAATTAGAAGCAGCATCTCGTGCCAGCATCCTCCCCTGCAACCTCCTGTGCACCCACAAGCATCCCACGGTAGCACTCGTCCTCCCCCACATCCCCACGAGCCCAGTCCTACCTTGGAGCTGCACTTTGTTCTCAGGGCTCTGTACCAGGACAGAGCTCACTGAGTCCAGGTTGTCATAGTTGCTGCAGCCGAGTGGCCCTGTCCGTGTTTCTGTCACCTAAGGTGGGGACACAGAGGTGGTCAGGGATACAGGAGGGGACACAGGGTGCCCTATCCCGGTGAGAGTGCTGCAGATAATCCCTGACCCACTGGCCAAGCCCCACTCCTCACAGCAGGGCGATGGTCGGAGAGGAGAACTAATTATCTGCTAATTAGCTTGTTGACAGGCGGCAGCCCTGCCTGCAGCCCGCTGAAAAATGTGCCTTTATTAGCGTGCTCAATTTCCCATAAATAATGGGACCGTGCTAACTTTCCCTGCTCTCTCCTCGCTGGGTGATGCTGTTTCAGGTCGGGCCAGCTGGAGGGGCCCCCGGTGAGGCCCGGGGCTGCTGTGTCCCGGCGCTGGCCCCTCCCTCGCCCGCTCGCCTACCTTGATAGCGGCCGTGGCGATCTGGATGTGGTGCAGCCGGCGCAGGGTGCTCTCCCGGTCGATGAAGTAGGAGGCTGCCAGCTGGTGCAGGGTCTCCAGCGAGACCCCCGAGCTGTTCCCAGCCCCCGCCGCAGGCTCTGCCCTCCGGCTCAGCTTGCGCTTGTCCACAAAAATGGTCAGGGACTCCTCTCCTGGGGGGACATGCAATGCTTTTGGAAGGCTGCTGGGCTCCCCCATTCCCTTTCTTGGCCACGTTCCTCCTGCAGCGCTTCTTTTCCCGCTCTCCCTGCTTTGCACAGTCCTTGTGCAGGGGGGCGAGCGGGACTGAGCACACCCAGCACTCACCTCCCAGCGTGGCGGCCAGCAGGAAGTGTGTCCCATACTTCTTGATGAGGCTGTCGGTGATCTGCTGCGGGCTGGGCCGACGCCCCAGCAGTCGGATGTTGCGGATGAATTCAGGGGCCAGGGGAAGTGGAAGGCTGAAGAAATCTTTCCTCTCCAAGGCCAAATTATTCACCTTCCAACGGGCAAACTCTCTGTGGGAGGAGAGCAGCAGTGGGGAGAGAGTGTGAAGTGGGTCTGGCCATGGCACGTGCATGCTCTCCTTCCTCACGTCCCCGATTTCCAGCTCAGGACAGGTGGAAAACTCCAGTTAGAACCATCCCGACCTCCCCATCGGGAGTGAAGGACCTGCTGCACGCACTTGCCAGCTATGGATCCAGCCAGGACAAAAGCACTGTCCTTCCCTAGGCCATTGATGGTGATAAAGAGCTACAAGCAGCAGAGATGCCTGATATTGATTAATCCAGCACCTCCGGAAGGCATTAATCACAGCCCAGGGCAGGGCTAGACCCTTTTCCAGCCCTTTGAGCTGGTTCCGTCTCATCCCTCCTCCAGCCCTATGCCTATGGATCCAAGTGAAAATCCAGCACCTGAGGGTATCACGGTTTCAAATGTCAGCAGCATTTTGTGGGAAGCTGGAGGTGTTGGGATGTGGTGGGTCCCCCCAGAGCCCCAGGTGCTGTGAATGTGCTGCCCAGCCTGCCACTGCCTCCAAAACCCCATGGCCTCATAAACAACTGGCAGCAAATTTCAGCCTAATCTTTGGCATTTTGCTCTAATTAAAACCAGGCAGTGCCTTTCAGGCAGTTGTACCAAGGCTGGATGGGAAAAGAGGCAGAGGGAGGAGGGAGCAGTGGATGGGTGCAAAGCAGCAGCTGCTGGGCTTGGCAGATGATAGATTGCCTCCCACCATAACTTTTGGGCCCAGAAGATGGGATGCAGGGGCCAGTAGCAGAGCTGAGGATGAGGCACGGGGGATGCTGCCTCTCCCCTTGCACACACACTTTCCCTTGGGGCTGGGGTGCCAATTTCCCCTTCCATCCCAGAGGTAACCAAGCCCCAAAGGCTGATAGCAAGTTCTCTGCCTCCAGGGAAGTGTGAGACAGCTGCTGTCCCTCTGGCTGCTCCTTTCTGTCCCACCACCGTCACCAGCAGCATCCCTGGAGGATGCAGGTCACTCAGCATGGCAGCATCAGCACACAGGAAAGAGGAGAGGAGCTCCCTGGGGGTGCCTGGCTGCATAACAAGGCTGCAATCCCAGCACCCATGTCAGCATTCCCAAGAGGCCCTGGTCAGGCTTTGCTTTGCTGCTGGAAGCCCCCAGGGCTCAGCACTGGTGGGGAGTGGAAGGGAAAAGGCCTCATTAGCCAGAGGTGACAGCCCCAGTTAGGTCCAGGAGGCTGTGGAGTGGAGTGGGTAACCCACAGAGGTTGTTGTGGGGTGGCCCTTTGCTGTGGTGAGTGGACTCCACTGCTGCCAAACTTGGTTCTCTGCTGGCAAGGAACCCCCTCCAGCCTCGGCCTCCATGCATAAAGCATCCCACTGCAGCAGTCCATGGGCTGATGGCACTGGGGACATGCCAGGGGTGGCTTTTCTTGAGCTCTAGCAGCATCCCAGCCCCAGAAGACTGCCAGTCTAGGCACGTTCAGTAATTTGGCACAGAGACATCTTTGTGCACAGAAAAAGGGCAAAAGAGCATCTTTGTCCAAAGGGCCTGGAAGGTGGACACCACATGCACATTGCCCCTTCTGCTGTCCTCAGTTTCCGTCTCGGGGCAGGAGATCGGTAGGTGGAGGATGTCCAAAGAGACTGGAGTACACATGAGGCCCATCCAGCCCAGTGGGCTCTGTGCCTCCTGCCATAAGGGCCGATTCCATCTCAACCTGTGCACCAAATCCCTCCCATCTTAGGGCAAATCCTGCCTGGAGCCCAGCCTGGCCACACCATGACCATCCTGAGGGGGCTGCTATTATATTCCCTGGAAAAGCAGCACCTCACATCCACCCACCTGCTGTCTGCCCCAATGGACAGCCTCCTCCTGCACGCTCATGTGGGTCAGAGAGGGTCTGCCTCCACTTGGCCGTGCCCCAGAGCCCCCCACGCCAGAGCCCCTCACAGCCTCTCACCTGTAGATCCTGTACCTGGTGGTGAAACCCTGCCGGTAGCGCTCCATGAAGTCCACGTACTCCTGAGCTCGGTAGAAGGGTCCCCGGTCGGTGAGGAGCCAGTCGAGGGGCGCCCGGCCGGAGGGAGAGGAGGATGAGGAGGAAGAGGAGGGGGTGGCAGGGGCTGCATGGCCCTGGGGCACGGTGCTGCCCGCCCCGCCCGCCACTCCCCAGCGGCAGCAGGCGCTCAGGGCCAGCAGGGCCAGCGGCCACGGGAGCATCGGCGGGGGCCCGTCAGCACGGGGGAGGTCCGGCCGCCCCATCCTGCTGCTGCCCGGCCGGCTTCTTCATTCTCTCACCCCGCGGCAATCCTCCGGGACAGCCCCGTCCTGCAACGGCAAGGGGGGGAAGCCCGTGAGGACAGCGGCAGGGATATAAACCAGGAGCAACCACGAGCTCTGGAATGCTTGCTAGGCTGCTGACAGAGGGAAAGCCACGCCCCAGGGAGAGCCACGGGTCAGGCATGGACTGGTGATGCCCTGGAAATAAGAGTTTATTGGGTTGGGGGTGCTGGGTGCTGCTGAAGTTAAATAAAATCCTGGCTGATGGCTTTTTGAGGAAATTCTGGCTTTTCTTTATGTTTTTCTCTGCCGTACATCAGCCTGTCAAGCCGAGCTTGCTGCTGTGGGGTGCCCATGTGGTGGGATGGTGGGCTGCATAGTGGGGATGCATGTCACGAGCATGTGCAGCTCACTTCAGGTGCGGCTAAAAATGATAATCCTGGGTAACAGGGCAAATTAGCTTCTCCAGGTATGGACTGGATCATGTGTGGTTGATGTTAGACTTTTGTGTCCTGCTAGTGTCTGGATGGATAGATGGATGGATGCATGGATGTTCACTCCAAGGTTGGCTAGGCTCATGGAAGTAGTGTTTTGAGTGCAAAGTAAAGATGGAGCTTTTCTGATGAAAGAAAAGTGCAAAGTAAAGATGGAGCAGCAACCACAAGGCCAGAGCCTGAATTTGCCAGTGAAAGTGGGAGATGGGGATCTGCAAGGCCAGATGTGCTGTCAGGCAACAACAGCTGTCTGCCTGCAAACAGGGACCCCATTGCTGCAGTACTGCCAGGGAAGATGGGTTTTGTTCCAGAAAGGCGGCTGGAGCCCAAATGCCCATCCCTGCTGAGCTCACACCAACCCTGCGCTCTCCCAAACAGGGTTTTGCCAGATGAATCATCATGCTTTAACATGTAATAATATGTTTTTTCAATTTTTTTCTCCCTCTCTTCTATTTTTAAACCCCGAAGGGTGCCCTTTGATTACACTTTCTCAGCTTCTCACTCAGCCCTCGAGGCTGGGGCCCTGTGAATTTTAAACAAAAGCTGAGACTTTCGCATTACCAGGCTGGGGTGTCAGGGCAGTAGGGTGGGCAGGCGCAGCAGGCAGGCTTATTCTGTTCCCCTACACTCTTTTTTCACGTGTCACCCTGTTTTTTCCCAGCCTGGCAGGCAGCCACATGACAGCCCAGTCACTGCCTCCTGCTCCCGGCACGTGGAGTCCCCCACAGCCACAATGTGACCAAATCCTGACCCAAATCTGTCCCATGCTGGGTGGGGGGCAGGCATTGCCAGGGTGGTTTCATCGCTCTGTACCTCAAATGTTGGAGGGGGCATCTGTCACCCCCAAAATGTGGCAGGACCCGATGCCAGAGGCTCACAGAGCTGCTTGTGCGCTGCCACGTGTGGGTGATGGCTGAGCAGCCGAGGCATTTGGCTGCCCTGTAATCCTCCCTGCCTGCTTCCCTGCCTGCAACCAAAGCTGGGCCGAGGGGAAGCAGGCAGATGGGATGCAGAGTCTGCCTGAAGCAGACCTGCACCTTGCTCCCCTCCCCAGGAATATCTGCTGGTACAATTAAAAATTGACGTGGCCTGGGGACCAAAGGGATCCTCAAAGCTCAAGTTTTAGAAACCTCCCCCCTCCCCCCTGGTCCATGCTGCCTGCAGCCATGGGTCCTGCTGCTGTGCTGACCCAGGACCAGCTGCCATGTCCAGGAGGGAATGGTGGGAGCCAGGATCTGGCAGTAAACGTCATGGATGGTTTAGATACTGACCGTAGGCTAAACCCTCAGTGGTTTGATCCCTTTCCCATACAGCAAGGAGGAAGGCAGCACTCTGGATCTCAGCTGAGAAGCCGAGGGAGGGTAAAGCATCCTTGAACAGCATCTTTCTAAATCCTGCCCATGGAAACACGCTGCTTGTAGCATTAAATATGGCTGTGATAGCAAAACACCTTGTTCAAATATCTGGTGCACTGGGACTCTGCCTGTTGCCTCATGAACAGCCTTGACACACTCTATCTCCTCTTCCCCTGTCATCATCCATGGGTTTTCAGTGGCTCCTGACCCACCTCCAGCTGAGGTGGGGCTGGGCAGGGGCTGCTCCCTGGCTGTGTCCCTCTCCACCCTCCCTGCACACGGGTCTGTAACAGCCTGGGTCCTACAGGGGATGTTAAAGGAGATGCTTCTCCACAAGTGCCATGGGACATTGGCCTCATCCATCACCACTTCACACCACCACAGACTGGTTATGCACCACCCTCCCTGAGGCTCTCCTGGTGTAAATCAGAAGGACACAATCCTTCCTTTGATTCAAATCACAAAGGGGATTTTTTTTGGGGTGGGACACACCAGGCAGAGCACTGTCTTTTCCATCAAACCCTCCTAGATGTTAAATGCTTCCCACCAGCACTAATCAGCCCCTTGCCATTCCCACCCTGGGGGGCATCTCCATGTGCCTTGGCCAAGAGAGGTTTCCCATGCTGTCCTTCCCCTCCAAATCCCCTCTCCCACCAAAGCACCACAGCTAAGGCAGCAAACATCTGGCTCACCATCATGGGGATGGATATTATGGATAGACCCACTTTGGGCCACCTTTTCCCTTAGGCTGTGGTCCCTAGACCAGCTAAGACCATCTCAGCCTGCTGTGACACCTTCCCTGGGGAGCTCGTTCTGAGATTCGAGGCTGAGCATGGCATGTTTCCCTGTGGCTACTTCATGTTTTACTACAGAGCAATAAAAATAGGATTTGGTATTTCCAGCACTTGGCCGGGGCAAACTGGTGCAAAACCAGTGAAGATTCCCTCCTGGTATGAAGCAAAGTTTCCAGCCTTGCTAAGTGAGCTTTTATTCACACGTCCCTCTTATTTACACTGCGTGTGCCGGCACCTCCGAGGGAGGCTCCTGCTTGGGGACGGGTGATGACGCACGCCAGCATCCCTGCCAACAGGAACTGGAGTCCCAAGTCAGGCAGGAACGGGCAGGGAGGGCCTGTGTGGGGGCTGCACTGAGCTCTGCAGCAGCTTATCCCCACGGAGCAGCTTTCCTGCACCACTGGCAGCTGGGATAATTTATTTCCTCCTATCGATCAGGAGTTATAGAAAATAAATAGGTGCAGATATCGCCGTAGCTCTGTATGGTCCTCAGTCCCTACAGCTGGGGGGAGCTGGCTCTGATTTGAGGGGAAGGGAGGCTGCACTGCTGCCCTGTGGGGTTGGGGCAATACTTTTCAGGGTGCACCTCCACATGCTCACACCGGGATCCTCCTGGGATGCTGAGGAGAGTAAAGCTCTTTAGAAGAAGTAACCCCCTTGACCTTACTACTAGAGCTAGAAATAACTTCTAATCACGTTTCCTTGATCCAAAAAAATGAAGATTTGATGAGAAGCATCTGACAAATCTTTTTTTCTTCTTCCTTTTGATTTAGGGTTTTGCATCACAATAGTTGGAAAACTTCCAGCTTGTTAATTTTTTTTCCCTCTTCCCCCTTCTATAAAAACCCCAAAGCAATGGAAGAAGAGTACCAAAGCAAATATTCTTGGCAAATTTTCCTAGGACCACAATCTCTTTCAAGGCCAAGTCCTCCTGAGGTTCTTGCAGCCCACTGTGTCCTTGTTGCCTGCAGCAGAACATCCCGGTGCTCCTCCAGTGACGGCTGATGCATGGCCCACACTGCCACATGTCATGAGCCACATCTTAGGAAAAGCTTGTGGCAATTTCTAGAGGCACCCCCCACCCTGGGGATGGCGGTGGGGTCACTTCTGCGGTGGTGTCCTCATCCAAAATGGCTTGAGAGGCCAGAGGAGGGATGTGAGATGGGGATGGGTGCTCAGGTGAGCTGCAAAAGCCTCCCTCTGCTGCCCTTGGAGCTGACAGCAGCAACACCCTCGGCATACCATCGGAGTTGTGCCGAGGTCCCGCTTGCTTCCCTGCCGACAGCATCTCCAGAGCCACGTGCTCCACCACTAATCAGGCTGAGTTCGATAATTAAGACGTTAGCTAATTGTTAGGGACATTAACATTGATTCGTGCCCTTTCATGCTGCAGGAGCAGATCTGGAGATACGGAAACTGGGAAGCATGCACTGGGGAGAGGGGCAGTGGTATTTGCCAGGTGCCGTTGGGAAGCACAGGAAGATTCCAGATGGACTCTGGAGCTACTTCTGTGCACGCTGAGCTGAAGCCCAGAGCCAAAGCAAACCCCACTGTCTATGGCAGGTACATGACACCATCGGTGGCAGAGCTGTGGCATGTGCCCAGTCACAGGGGCTGGTCCCTGGGGCACAGTGGGAGCAAAGGTACATCAGTGCAGGAGCGATGGGGAGGGGTCTCCAGCTCCCTGGGGATGCGGGAATGAACATCAAACCTCGTGACTGAGTCACCTTCTCATTAAACATGGAAAAGCTTTATCAAATTAAGGCCACTTAAAAGAGCCTGGGCAAAGGCTAAGTGCAGTTTAGCCTCTGAAGTGGATTGACTCAGCTGAGCCATGCCTATCTGCGAATTCACGCAGGCGCCCAGGGCCACCTCCTGCTCTGCCGCTTGCACACCCCGGGACAGACAATCCCAAAGGGCTCATTTTTTGCAGCAATGCTCCCATTGCTCCGGAGCCACCTGGGGCTCCGTGGAACGCACCTCCCCTGCAGCCAGCCCTGCCTCTCCCTCTGCCCCCTGCCCCGGCTCGACTGTGGCTTGCGAGGAGCTGCAGCGCCCGGCTCGTATCCGCACGCTCCCAAGGAAGCGCCAGGGCCTCATTGATCTGCCGGGGTAATTAAGAGAGCGAAGCAGGCACCGCCGGAGCGACAGCAGCGCGGTAATCACCGGCAAAGTGGGCACGGCGGGGTGCTGGCAGCCACCTGGCAGCCGGCCTCGGAGACACGGCTGCAGGCGGCGAGCGTGGGGACAGCCACCTCGGAGCCGCGGTGCTGAAGAGCACAGCCGTGGCTGCGAGCAGGTTCTCGCTGGGCTCCCGCAAGCCACCCCGCTACAGCCCGAGGGACTCTAAGTCACTGCCCTCCCCTCAGCTCATGAGGCTGGAAAACCTGTAGGACTCAGTGACTTGGGTTCATTTTATTAGCTTTTCTTCATATCCTCAAGAGCGAGACACTTGAAGATGAGAGTAAAGGAAAACAGAGAAAATCCCAGGACTCAGGGAGCCAAGGATTTGCATAAGACATCAAACGAATTGGAGCCTGGGCCGCTGTCAGGGGAGATGGCAGCTGCGTGCAGCGAGTCGCACCAGTGCCATGTGTTCTGCCCTCTGGCTTTGCACACCCGAGACTTTCACACCTACAGGCAAAAAGCCTCTTAAGTAAAGCAAATAAATGTGCAAAATACAATTCTCCCCCCCAGCTCCGGCTTCACCACCTTGTGCTGAGCTCTCAGACCAAAGAATCCCTGCAGGTGGATCTTTGGGACCAGGGAAAAGCAGCCCTGCAGACGAGGGGATGGGGGAAAAACAGCAGCCCTGTGCACAAGGGGCCAGGGAAAGAGAGCAGCCCTGCAGCCTCCTCCCCAGGGAGGATGGCTCCTTCCTCCTAACAGATCCTGCAAGCCCAGTACCAGCCTCATGCAGGAGCTGGGGGCAGCGCAAGGTGAGGAACACTAGTTCCCTTCCCTGCCTTGCTCTCACACGAGTGACAAGTGTCACAGATGGGCAGTGATGCACAAGTGTAGCTCAACGTTGGCAGTGCAGGATAAGTAAGGTGGTGGGTGGCTGGTGTTGGGCAGAGAGGGGGAGCCCTCCTCTGGGGTGTCAGAGTGGGGCTACTCCCCTTTCCAGCACCCTGCTGCTCCCCAGGTCTCCCAACTGTCACTGAACGGCCATCAAAGACAGCGCTGCTTCGGAAAAAGTGCGGAGGCCTCCTTGCAACATCTCCGGGGCTGGCAGGGACCCTCCTGGCTGCTGACAGAGAGGGGACACTGACATCTGCCGGCAGGTCCCACCCGGCCCTGCAGCGCCCAGGCTCAGAGTGCCCGGCCCCGGGACCAGAGCGGGGGCACTCCGGGACCCGCCACTGCCGCTCCAGGGCAGCGACACGCGGGTCCCCTGGGGAGGGGACAGGGCATCGCTGCTCCGAGAGCTGATGTTCGCCAGTGATTTAAAGACACACAGTTTTGGTTTTTACTGGAAAGATGAGTGTTTAGGGAAGGGAACGGAGCCTGGCAGCGGGGACCCCCCGGCTCCCGGAGCTGCCGGTGCTGTGCCGGCTAGGCGCCCGAGGCAAGCACACATCTCCCGACGGGTCACGCACCCACTGCTCACCCGATGCTCCGGGTGACGGAGCGGGGCCCTGCGGTGCGGGGAACGGACGATCCCCCCCCACGCTATTGACTGATCGAGGCCCATGGGATAAATATCCGTTTTAACATTGGCGGGGGCATCTCCCCCGGTGCCTGCGAGCGCGGAGTGTCTCACATCGGCACTTCACACCGAGCAGCGCACCCAGCACACAGCAGCAGGTCCCAGCATCCCGGGCATCTCGTTTATCCCGGTAGCCGCCGGCACCCGCTCCCACCGGGCCGGTCCTCCCCCGTCGGGCCCCGCTCCGGGGTGGCTCCCGCCCGGGAAGAACTCGCTGCCTTCCCCTACACCCGAGCTCGCCGGAGAAGCTGCGAAGCGAGCCCAGAGCGGGGACACAACTTGACCAAGGTCACCGAGCGAGCCGGCGTCGGTACCCGGGATCTCTGCCCTTGCGGGGCCGCCGCTCGCCCCGCACCACTCCTTCCCCACCCCACCACCGGCGGGATCCCCACGCCGGCTCAAACCCCGTGCCCCAACTCCTCGCCGCCAGCCCGCAGACTCACCCCAGGCTCCAAATCAGCGCCGGCGGGGCACCGGCC
>VWZV01015681.1:730528-860823 GCA_013397155.1 Irena cyanogastra
CGAGCACCCCCGGCGGCGGGGCTCCTCCCTGCCGCACCGGCGGGCGGGCGCCCTGCGGCGGCTCGGCCCGGGGCTGGCTCACCCCGCTGCCGCTTCTCCCACTGCAGCATCCCGGCTGGAGGTGCTGCAGGCCTGGGGTGCTCGGTGCGTGCCCAGGTTGGCATCCCCGGGGCTCGTCCCCGGCTCGATCGATGGCCACCGGCGGCTTGTGCTGGCAGGAGGCCACAGTCTGCTCCCAGCCTGCCCGGCTGGAGGTGAGGGTTTCTGCTTTGTCTGCCCCTGAGCAGAGAGTCACCTTTCCTGCCGCCTGATGGAAAAATACTCCGATGCTCAGTATATCCCATCCTGCCTATGTGTGCTGCCTCCCGTGCTTCTGCCCCCAGGTTTTAGGCTCTGGCCTATTCACACGGTCTGGGTGGTTCCCACCTGCTCTTCATCTGCTGGGTGAGGCTTATCTGCCCTTATCTCATGGGCTCCTTAAGCCCAAAAAAAGCAAACAATTTGCTCCTTTGTTTATGCAGAGCGAGGCCTCCACCCCTTGTGTGCAGGGACCCGCTTTCCTCCTCACCACCTGGAACAAGTCCCTGAGATGTTTCATTTTTGGTGACATTGGTGTAGAACCTCAGCTCCTTGCCCACACGTAACATCCTGCCCTTGGCAAATGCCACCATCACTTTCCTGGCTGCCCCACAGTGGCTGTGTCACCTCCTGCAGGCCTTGTCCATCTGTTGCTTCTCCAGCTGCACCTTGGGTGTCCCGTGAAGTTTTTAAAATGCCACCCTTGTTTGGATGTTGGCCCAAAAATGAGGTGCTGGTGTGTTTGCTTGATGTGACATTTCCCCGCTGTGCCACCCTTGTGTATAGTGGTGACCCCAGACTGGGTTTTTTTCCACAGAAATTCGTCACTTCCGTGGTCTCTGGACCCCTCCATGTGCTAAACCCCCCAGTTCTGGTTGCTGGTGGGCTTGGGGCAGCACTGGCTGCTGTGCGGGCATCCCCCTTCCCGCGGGAGAAAGGCAGAGACAGGCGTGGGGCTGCCGATGCCGTGGGGGGTGTGTGGGGACAGCCGGGGCTGTTTGCTGGGGTCCGGGGGCTGAGTGGGGAGGGACAGGGGGCTGTGGTGCGCCCCCGGCTCCGGTCCGAGCCCTGTGCTGCGGGATGCTGCGGCGAGGCCGGACAGCGTTGCTGTGGCAACAAGGCAGCAGCGCTGCGGATGCAGCGGGGACGCGGGCATGGCCGCCAGCCCCCGCCACCTTGGTGCCCCAAAGGCCACCCGAGTGCTTGTCCTCTGGATCAGGGCCCGATCCTGTGGAGCCGGACCCTGATGGGCCCCGGGATCTCGGGTGCTGCCAGCAGGGAGCACCTGGGTGGGGATCGGGAGGAGGTTCCTGAGCATGACCCCAGCCCATACTGTAGGGTTTTCCTCAGGGATTTTTCCAATCCATGAGGCACCACACACTGGGCAGTGCAGGAAAGAAGCTGCCTGCCCTGGCAGCCCCCCTGCACTGATCATGCCTGGCAGGGGTTTGCTTTTGCCTCCTCTGCTCTCTGCTTCCAGACAAATACAAGGATGACAAGCCCTGTGCCAGTGCACCCTGATGTCCTGGTGCTGGCCAGGCTCTCTGGGGCATTGCTGCTTGGGACATTGATCCCCAAAAACATGACAGTTCATGGTGCTGTGCAGGAGTTTGGGCTGTGGAGACACAGACGTGATCCCAGTTCAGGTCTTCCTGCCTGGAATGCTGAGGCTGGGGCTGGGCTGGGCTGGCAAGAGGGGACACCTTGTGGGACTCCTGTTTGCCAGGGGTTTGGCTTGGTGGCTTCTGGGAAATGCCATGTTAACCTCTTCCTGTGAGACAAGGGCTTGCCTTAAAGCTGGCATGGCCACTTTTCCATCCGTGGGTGTTACTGTTTTGTGCTGCTTTACCTTGTGTTGCTGTTGTTATTATTATTATTATTATTATTGTTGTTGTTATTGTTATTATTGTTATTACTGCTACTACCTCCACGATTAGCCTGGACACAGCTTTTGCATGGCAGAAGCTCTGAAATGCACAGAAGTCTTGCAAGACCCAGCCTTGGCAGCTCAGAGGCTGCAGCCTCTGGATCTAGAGGTTGCGCAGCCCAGAAAACTCAAGAGCATCAGTGCTGTCACTGCACACTTTCTGGGGACATGGCTGTGTCAGGCTGATGCCTGGCACTGGTGTGAGTGGCTGTTTGTGTTTTCACAAGCCCTTGTGTGGACTTGTGGGACTGGAGGGTGTGTTTGAGCACCTTCCCAGAAATGTGGCTTCACACAGTGCTTCTTGCACCATCCCTGGCAAAAGCCAGACCTGTTAACTGCACCCACCTTGCTGGGTTTGAATGTGCAATAAATAATGTCTTGGAGTGGGGGATAATCCCCACACACTCGCTGAGCCTGGTCTGGTTCAGTGTCTGAACCACGGGGAGCTGGGCAGCTGCTGCTTCTGCTCTGCCGGTTTTCAGGTCTAGGGCTTGTGCACAGGGAGGGGGTTCCCAAGGTGGGGGGTTCCCAAGGTGAGGGGTTCCCAAGGTGAGGGGGTCCCAAGGGAAGGTGAGCTGCCACCCTGGCTGACAGGCTTGGACCAGACCCAGGTGCTGCCCCTGGTCAGAAGGGGCCTGGGTTTGGGCTGGAAGCACCATGAAGTGCTTCACAGAGGCTCATGGCAGTGGCACCTTGGCTCTGCCGTGTGGGCTCTCAATCAGCTCCCTTTGGGGGTCTCTCCATGCCTCAGTTTACCCACAAAGAGGGTGCAAGCATGCAGGTAGGTGGCTACAGTAGAGGATGAGTGAGGGGAGCATCTGGGAAAGGGTCTGGATCAGGGAACCCAAGGATGGTAGGGTATCATCTGCCTTTGGTCCTGGTGTCCCCCTCAAATTCCTCCTAAATAATTCAAGGGCTTTTGAGCTTGGCTGGTTTTCGTGGACACTGGCATGTGTGGTTCCCCTGCCTTGGTGACACCTCCCTGCCACAGTGGCCAAACTAGGCATCCCACTGATGGATGCATGGATTTTTCTCCCGACTAAAGATGTGCTGGGATCTTTGGAGAGGCACGCATGGTGCTTGTTAGAGCTGGAGTGCTGGGGAGAGCTGTTGAACTGGGCATGCCAAAAATGGCCGTGACTCCTGACCCCTGATACCGCCTGACAGAGAGCTCCGGTGACATAAATTAATGATGAGCTTTATATTTATCTTTACACAGGAGGGTCAGGCAGTGCTTGCTGCCTGCTTTCCATGCACCTTTCCTGGGTCTCACCCTCCCTGCTGGGTCCATCCCGCTGCCAGAGACAGCTGTGAGTGCCTTGGTGCTCAGATCTCCCAAATGTGGGGACCTGCTGTCTGCTCCTCTGTTCCTCCACAAGCAGATGGGCTGTCTGTGGGGTTAGGACTTCTGCTCTAGAGGAGGCGAGGTGCTTGGACAAGGCTTTCCCCTGCTTTGCAGCTCTCTTTGCTAATGAGTGGAGCGAGTTTTAATTGCGCTGGCCGCCTTCTTGCACACGTGCTGCCTCACTGCCTCCTAGCTCGGGAGCAGCTCAGGGCTCTCACCAATAAACCCCACATTGGTTTAGATGTTTATCCCCAAAGGGACTCCAACACCATCTCCCCATTTTACTGTAGGGTTTTCTCCCACCTCCTGAATTTTTGGGAAGTGCCAAGGGTGTGGGAGCCGGGATAGGGCCGCTTGCTGCGTGCCGGGCTGCCTGCATTTAGAATCACCTGCCTTCATCCTGCTTTCCTCCTGCTTTTCTCCTGCTTTAAATCAAGCAAACCTTCATTTGGAATGGTCGCCTTTCATCTCATTTTGTGTTTGTTGCATTAGTTGTATTTTTTTCCTGAAGGGAGGAATCGTTTTGCTGGTTGGTGGCCATTAAGAAATGCTAATTTGCAGCTCAGTATTCCCCGTCCGCTCGCCTTCACACCCCCTTCTCCCTCGCTGCTTGGCTCGGCAGCATCCAGCCACATTTCATATGTCATTAACTGGATTCACACTCCTGCAGGCTGCTAATTTTTTCGGGCCCCATCCTTTGCAGGTTACAAAGTGGCAAGAGGGGTATTTATGAGCATCCTGGCTTCCCTCAGCCCCTTGGGTCGACGGAGATTTGTGATGCAATTAAAAACCGCGCCAAACACGGTGTCTTTGACTCCTTTACCTTCTCTGTAATGCAATAAATGTTTGAAAAGTAAAGTCCTGAAATACCTTTTTGAGTGTAAAATCGACTTGAGAAATAAGAAAGCAGAGCTGATGGGTTGAACTCGTGCTTTCTGGGTGTCAGATATTTTGAGATCTTGAAATACTGGATGGTTTTTTGCATGCTGTTTTTTTTCCTGAGTGTGGAGGAGCTGAAGGAGCTGCTTCTGCCTCTCCAGGTTTCCAGCCCAGTTGTTGTGCTCTGAAATAGGGCAGTGCAGCCCCTCATCTCCTGACTTCCCACTCCCCACTGCCCTCCTGGGAGCCTCAGCAGCAGAGGATGGGAGAAGGTTCTTAACTTCAATGACTTTAATAGATTATCATAAACTCCAGCCTTAATACAAGCTGTCATGATTTCAAATTATCTTACTTTTAAATTAAATAGATTCCTTTTTAAATACAAAATCAATTCTAATTTTTTAGAGGGGTGAGATTTTTCAAAGGCACCGATGAGCTGGGCATATTTAACTGCTCTTGAATATCTCCCCAAAATATCTAATCAATTTTTTTTTTTTTGTTAAATCCTAGCTAAGCTCTTGGCTCTACTGCTGGAGGCTCTGGCCCTGACTTCCCTGGGTTAATAACAGGGTACTGGAGGGGGGGTTGCAGGGATGTGAGACAGATCAGGGAGGGATGTGGCTGCTGCTGCTCGGGGTGACAGCCACCGGAGCGCCCGCCCGCCCCAGCTCTGGCCAGATGTGACACCTGTCAGCTCTCATCCTCGTCCCACACATCTCCCTCCTGCTGTGGACTGCTGGAGATTGTGTCCTCCAACTCTGCCCTCTACCCCCAGCTCCTAAAAGGCCCCGGAGGAGGGAAGCAGGAGCCAAGGGGCTGCAGGGTTGCATTATCCCATACTTTTTTCCCAGTTCCATCTCAAGTGAGAAGAGCATCCTGTTGAGTTTTGTTCCTCTCACCTGGATCTGGATGCTGGCTCTGTGGGTCCCAAAGCTGTTGGCAGCAGGGCAGCTCTTTGGTTCCAGCTCTTCATGGTGGGAAGCAGTTCTTGGGATGTTGTGGTGCCATTCCCTGGCTTGACTCAATCCCAGAGGCATCACCACCAGAGGCCCCATTCCCACCATCATATGTCCCCATCTCATGGGAGCAGAGCGTGGCAGAAGGCTGCAGCAGGGCTGACTCCACCATGGGGCCCACAGCATGAACCTTGCACCTGGGAATAGGTGTTATGGTAAAATAATGAAGCAAATATTAAGAAATTCTTAAGTACCTACAGAATAACCAAGTTAAATGATACCAGGGGAGCTCAATTGCCTTGCTTAGATTGATTGAATTACTAAATGAGCCTGACTAATGGAATGCAGTGGATATATTGGGCTTTTACTCAAGATCCTGAAATAATTTCTCTAATAAGATTGTGAGCCATTAATTGAACTTGGCTTTGATCCTGGACACCATCGCATGCTCTGAAACCCGCGGGTGTGATCTGTGCTGTGGCAGGCCCAGAGAGGGGACAGCTGCTGTCATCTTCCTGCTGGTGGCTTGGAGGGCAGTGGGGGATTCACATTGGGAGATCCCAGCAGCTGTGGTGGGGAAGGGAACCCAAACCACCCCATCTCAGCTGCCCTCCTGGCCCTTAGCAACACCCATCCTGGCAGTGGGAATCGCTGCATCCCTTCCTGCTGCCAGCAGCTGAGCTGGCTGGGGTCTGAACCCCTGTTTCCATGAATTTGAGATGGATGCTTGGGGTGTATGCCTGCTGAAAATCCAGGAGTGCCACGTTCTTGCTACCTCCTCCTGGAGTGGCTGCTGCTGGTGGTGGAACATTGCTGTAGCACCCAGAGTGCTGCTGGGTGTCTGGTCTGCTGTGTGAGATGTTTGTCCCCAAGGCTTGGGGGCTTCCAGAGCTTCCAGCAAAGCAGAGAGGGATCTGTCAAGGGGACAGCTGATAGATCCTATCCAGGATATCCCATCAAAGACACTATCCTACCCTGGCTCTGCCCTGGAGCACCTGGTGGTGCTCCAGGGCAGGGCCAGGGTAGGATAGTGTCCTTGCTTGTCTAATAGCAATATCTAATAGCTCATCTAATAATTGGTTGAAAACTGCTGGAGGGACCCCATTCCAGCCCCTCCTCTTGGCCACACAGTGTAACCACATCCCTTTTCCTGGGGGTCCAGAGCCTGGAGTGGGGTGACCTGCTCAGAGCCACTGAAGCACCGGGGACACTCCATGCCTGGTAACATTCCCTCTTGCAGGCAATGGAGCCCAGCACCAGCCTCAGCTATGAGTAGGGGCAGCCCTTAAAACCTCGTGGCAGGGTGGAAAATGCTGCAGGAAAGCTGACAGCACCCCAGGGAGGAGCAGGGAATCCCCTGTGGCCAAACTGGGGAGGGGAGGGGGCTCAGGAGAGAGGCACAGTGTACACGTCCCCATCCTCACCTTGTGCCCATGCTGTGCCCATTGCACACCCACTCTCTTGCTGGGCACGGACGTTTTGGTGCCATGGGGGATATACAGGGCCTCTTGTATATTTTTTTCCCTTAACCAAGGGAAGAAGAAGTAAGAAATCAGGATTTCGTCTCTGAGAACCCGTTGCCACAGCAACCGCGCATCCAGCTGGCTCCAGCGGCAGCGAGGCTGGGGGGATCCTGCTGACCCAGAAAGATGTGGGGGCAGTGGGATGTGGGGCTGCTGGGCCTTCCCAGGGGGGTGCCAGGGTCTGCCAGGGTGGGCAGAGACCCAGCACTCAGCCAAGGGGGCTGCAGGGCTCCTGGCCCCGTTTTGTCTCCCTTCCTGAATGTCTCAACCCACGTCCGGGCAGGGATGCCCAGGCTTGGTCCTGTTCCTGCCCTGAGACCTGTCCCAGTTTTGGGGCTGGGCTGCCCGTGTGGGCACTCCTCAAAGACCCCCAAAGACTTCTGGTAGGTTTTACACCCCTGGAATTGGCTGTGGCTCCACTGCTGGAGGGGACCCTTGGGCAGCCATAACGATGCCCTGATGCCACTGTCTCACCTCTGCTGTGCTCTCCATGTGCCAGTGGCATTTGCTCCTGGGCTGCATCCCATATCATATTTTATTTTATTTTATTTTATTTTATTTTATTTTATTTTATTTTATTTTATTTTATTTTATTTTATTTTATTTTATTTTTTAAATTTTATTTTATTATTTTATTTTATTTTACTTAATTTTATTTTACTTTATTTTATTTTACTTTATGCTCTTCTATGCTCTTCCGCGCTATCCTATTTTGTTTCATTCTGTTTAATTTTATATTCTATTATGTTTTATTTTTTTCATGGTCGCTTAGCCAGCTAAACAGAGGCTGAAATCATCTCTCTTGGAGCCTTGCTGCAGAGCAGTCCTTCAAATGAAGGAATTTTTGCCTGGTGGGATTAAGGCAGTGCCTGGATGATGACAGCTCTGTCATTTAAGACTGGTTGTCCTTTTAGTTCCAAATTGCTGGGCTCTGGCATCTCTGCAGCTGTGGCCGGTGGCTCACCCCAAACAGCAGCTGCAGGATTTGTCTAGATAAGGGAGGATTTTTGATTGCCAGATTGTGGCTGTCCCACTCCAGCTTTTTGCTGAGAAATCCCCCCAGAGGAGAGCGTGCCCTGCTCCCATGGGCTGCATTGGCATTTCTGACCCTGCTTTCCTGCCCTGCAGCAGGGAGTGCTTGGGATGGGTGCTCACCTGTGCTGGGCTCCTTGGAGCCTGGTGTGGGATGTGGCTAAGCTGCCCCCACACGTTGCTTTGCTTTGGGGTCTGGTTTGCTGGTGATGGGCTGAGGGAGGGATCTGAGCCCGTTCCCTCCATGGTTCCTGCCTGCAGAGCTCAGATCCACTGGAAAGTGGGCAGGGCCTTTTAAACATTTGTAATCAAAGGGAAGTAAGGGGTCCTTGAGGGACCTTCTAGCTGCTGGTGGCTCATGGGTCACAGAAGTTTGGGGTCCTCAGCCCCAATGTGAGAGGGGACACAGCCCCTTTTGGGCAGCTCTGAGGCATCTCAGTAATTAGGATGACTAACGAGCATAGCAGAGCAAGCAGCTTGGGGGATGCAGAGAGCTGGCTGTGCTCCTGCAGGGAGCTGATCCAGCTGAAAACTGACCTGGTGGAGGAAAGAAATTGGAGAATCTCAGAACTGTAGAAAGATTTGGGTTGGAAGGGACATTAATGCTCATCTCATTCCACCCCCTGCCATGGGCAGGGACACCTTCCACTACCCCAGGCTGCTCCAAGCTCTGTCCAGCCTGGCCTTGGACACTTCCAGGGATCCAGGGGCAGCCACAGCTTCTCTGGGCATCCTGTGCCAGGGCCTCCCCACCCTCATGGGGAAGAATTTCTTCCTAAGGGCTGGATGAAGGGCAGGAGAAGGTGGCAGAAGGTGCCAATGCTCTTAGTTGGACATGTTACATCTGCTTGTCCCCATGAGGGCTGTATTGCCTTGTGAGTGCTTCCCAAATCAGGTCAGTGGCCCAAGGAAAACCACAGCCTGTTTGCCTTTGGGATGGAGGCCTGCCTGATGTGTACAAGGCAGGATCTTGACCTTGTTTTTTGGGAGTGGCCCCTCCTTTTCCTCCTTCCTGCAGCCCTGCCCTCTTCTGCTGCCAAAGCCACCCAGCTGCGATGTCACCGTCACAACACAGTGAAGGCAGATATTAGCAACCCCGAAATATCCCCAGGACAGGCTCTTGTGTGATGGGAGACAGTTACCATGGAAACCTCCTTCAAATAAAAAAAAAAGAAAAAAAAACCCCGAAATTTAAAGCAGCCCTTGTAGCTCAGAGGAACTGTAGACCTTATTATGGGTTTTGGCAACCCCCCTTTTTCTTTTATTTGTTCCAGCTAAAAGCTCCAGGAGACAAGGCAATTAATTTGGCATCCCAAGGGGAGTGAGAGAGCCAGGGTACAGTGCTGGCAGCAGTTTCCTGGGCTGGCAGGAACTTCCCAGTGCCACTGCCCCACAGCTCCCACACGCCCTCCTCTCATGGGGTTGCTCCAACACAGAGGAAGGAGCAGGGCAGTTCTTTAGAAGAGGTGGTTTAAGGATTAGAAGGCCCTTTCTAGATCCATGCATGGAGTGTTTGGGAGGGGATGGGGTGAGTGGAGGGCTCAGGGCACTGCAGGAGGGGTGAGGATGCAGAAGAGCACGGCAGATTGTGGCTCTAGCATGGGATGGGTGGGTTGGAGGGGATTGTTCTTTATGAGGGTGGCAGTGCCCCTTCTCCTGCAAGAAGGGCAGCCCATGGCAGGGAGGCTCCCGTGTGGATCAGGTGAGCTGAGCTGGCTGGCTTTGGTAGGGAAGGGGGGTGCTTGGCAGGGGAGACATCCCACTCCCAGATTTTCCTGCCAGCCTCTGCTGTGCCGTGGTGGCCGCAGGGCCTGCAGGTTGCTGCTGTGCTCTCGGCCCATTTGCTCCCCTAATGATGTCCCCAGTGTCTGCAGCCTCTGGGAAATCTCCTGTTTGGAATGGAGAGGCTGCCGTGCCTCCCACCGCCCTGGGCTGGCCCTGAGCTCCCCTGGACACTGCTTGTGCCAGGGCAGAGCTGTTCTGCCATCCCAGTGCTGCACCTCCCACCCTTTCCTGAATCGCTGAGCCAGAAATAGCTGGGCTGTGTCTCCTGCCTCTTTGGGAGAGCTCTGGAGAGGAGCTGTGAGGGGACTTGAGAGCTGTCATGCTGCTGTGGAGTTGCTGGCTTTCCTGCTGGCCAAGGGGACAAGCCAGGAGTTTGTCTTTGCAGACATGAGATGTATGGCCTGGCAGTCTGGGGGGAATTATAAATGTCTGCAAGGATCTCATCCCAGCTCATGCCAAGGTGCAGCTTCAGTGGCCTGAGATGTGTGCCCAAGCATCTGCAAGCAAGGCAGTGCCTGAAACATCCTTCCAGGGAAAAAGGAAACCAATTTTATTAATTTTTCAGCAGGAGCTGCTCTCTTCTGGGTGTGCTGTGGTCGAGGTGTGCTCAGACTTGGTGGGCAGGAGAAATAGCTCATCCCCCTCCATGGATCGTGGGAAGGGAATCAACCTTGGACTTAGGCTGGCTTCCACAGCTTTTATTGCCATGTTTCTGCCTTTTTGTGCTTGCAGAGTAAGGCACATCTCTGGTTAACCCTGAAGGACTCAGCCTCAGCCCCAGCATGCCCCCACAGTCCATTTTGACACAAACTGGGAGAAAGAGGTGTCCTGCATGAGCTGGGGCTGCTGGCTGAGTGGGGGACGTGGGAAGTGGTGGTGGCATGGGTCTGACCTCCTTGTAATTAAAGCTCAGGGCTGCGTCTTCCCAGCTTTCACACGTTGGGGATGAAAGGCAGTGTGGGTGTGAAACCACCGTGCCAGCAATAGGGAAGTGCCAGGGTGGTGGAGGAAGGAAGGATCATGTGGTGGGAGTACCAGGAGGTAGCAAATAACTGCAGGAGCCACACACAAGCCAAGGGGCATTAGGAGCAAGGATGGCAGAGCCACTCACTGTGGGTGTGAGCCACAGCATCTTTGGTGCCTTCTTGAAGCTGTTGCACACAGAGCCCAGTGGAGTCACCTTTGGAGTGTCACAGCTGGAATTAACGGCTGGTTTCACACCAGGTGGCAGCATCCAGGTCCTGGGAATAGCACTGCAAGAGACATGGCTGTGTAGTCAGTGGGCTTCTGGCCAAGAAAGGGAGGACATGCCAGGAGGAAATGGCAGGAGGAAGTGGCAGGCTAGCCTGTTGAGCCCCGGCCTCAGCAGCAGCCAGAACTGGCAGGGTTAAGGCAAAGATGTGGCTGCGAATGCAGGAGTTTGCAGTTACTGGTGCTCAGAGTCCAGCAGGGCTCTTTGCTCTTGAGATACTGAAGATGCAGCTGACTCCTCATCTTGATTTGATTTTGTTTCCTGCTTGTTTGCTAAAATGAGCTCCTGCTTCTCTGGTGCAGGAGTGAAAGACTGCAGCCCCTTGCTTAGAAACTCCCTGGTCGTGATCATGGGAGTGCTGTCCTGCCTAGGGCAACTCTTTTGTGCTTGGCTGGGCTGAAGCACCCCGACTCCATCCCCTTTTTTCTGGCCATCTCCAATTTCAGCATTGGACCAAAAGAATGAAGTAGATTTTCCTTCCCTATTTTTTTTTTTCTCACACAAATGCAGGGGAACTTTCTGTCCGTGGTTGTGACATTGGGATTTCCCACCTCCCTGCCAAGGGTGCCAGCCCTACCTGAGAGGACAGGCAGGTAACTACAGGCAGGGTGTGCTGCTGTGTGAGGGCACCAGAGCTGGTGGGTGCTGACACCCAAGAGCAGTGTTACATAATTCGGACTGCAATGCAGAAGCTCTTCCTTAATTTTTAATTACCCAGCTGCCGCGCGTACGTGGTGCTCGGCTCGGGATGCGAGGTCGGCCCGTGCACACATGAGAAGTGGGGAGGTGACAGGAAAGCCTCCCCTCATGTTCCTGTCCCTGGTGGCACGGCAGGAAGAAATGAATCCCCATGGCACCGAGCTGGGCTGGGTCGTGCTGGCTGGGGAGGATGCTCTGCACCCATCCTGGGGACTCAGAGACGTCCCGCTGGGACATTGTGACAGGGAGACAAGGTTCGTGTGCAGGTCTCCAAAGGCCTTTGAAGATTCTCACTGGTTCACAGTGTTGGAGAAGTGGAAGGCACCATGGTCATTTTGCATCCAGGTTTCCTGTGGAGCCCCAGCTGCTCTCAGGGTGGGTTTGTTGGGATGTGGGAGAGCCTGCGGAGGAGCTGGTGCAGACCTCCGCTGCGAAGCACCGTTCCTTCCCCTGCTTGTTTCTCTCCCTCTTTCAAATCCCCACTCTGCGCTTTCTGTCCTTCCTACAAAGGCAGCTGCCTCGGAGCAGCTTGGGCTTCAAAGTTCCCAAAATAACAAAGGTTAAAATAAATTAAAAAAAAAAAAAAAGAAGCACTGCTGAAAGATCAAGTCAGTGCCCCACTTGCACATGGGCTCAGAGCTTCAAAGCAGCTGCAAAGAACCCCCCACGATGTCCATGGTCAGGCTTCTCAATGCTTGTGGTCCTGTCTTCACCCTCCTGCAGTCACAGGAGATTTTGTAGTAGCCAGGACAAGGCTGCAGGTAACTGGCAGGGGTGGAGGGTCCTGCTGCTTTCGTTGCCTGTGGGGGCAATTGGAGAAGGTTTCTTGTGGAGGAGGAGGCTGTGGTGATGGCTGCGGTGATGGGCAGAGCCATGTGGCTGAGGTGGGTGCCCCAGAGCCCTGTCTCCTGGCCAGGCAGCTGGGCAAGCATCTCCTCTGTGCCCAGTGTGTGCTTTGTGCCTCTGCTGGCCCCGCTGATTTATACAGATCATCAATACGACAATTATATGCACCTGAAAATTTAATTACCTCCATTTTCATCAGGCGGCGACAGATTTATGCCTCTATTCAGTTCCTGTAAATCTCAAAGAAGCTTGGCTAGACCCAAAAGTCTCCCCATTGATCGCTGTGCACTGGCTGCTCTCTGGCCATCCTGACAAGCTCTTCTTTAAAGAGTGATAAATTCAAGATGCACAGTTAACTTTTTCCCCTTCTACATCTTTCTTCCTTCTTTTTTTTTTTTCCTTTTCATTCTGCCTTTTCCATCTTTCAAAGCCTCCTCACAAACTTGAAAATGGAGCTTGAAATCATGTAAGAGCTCCTAAGCACCAAGGGTTGTTGTCCCTTGGTATCTGCAGCTAGCACTGATAATTGAGAAAAAAAAAAGTTAAAACGGCAGGATATCTGTATATGGTCCTTTCCCTGCTGCCCAGGTCTATGCTGCAGGGATTTCCTGACCTAGGATGTGCCTCTGGGCTCTCTGCCTCAAAAGCTGCTGGTGGCTCTCTCTTCCCTGAATTCAGTACCTTTCCCAGTGCTCTCGTACTTTATGGTGGATGCAAAGAGCCCTTTGTTGGTTTTTACACCCGTAAATCCTTGCAAAGTGAGAAATAGTGAATAACCATTGCCTTTCCCACTGCTCCAGGGGCCTGATGGTTTTATAGGCTTTGATCACGTCCTCACTCTGTTGTTTGGTTCCTTTACTGAGGACTCCTAACACAGTTGGTTTCTCCTCTTCTCAAAGCCATTTGCAACATCTCATCTTCCTTGTACCCCTCCTCCAAACCTTCCAAACTTTGCCTCCTCCGTTTCGAGATGGCTGACCTGAATATCACTTGCAGGATTCCAGATCAGCTTGCTTTCACCAAGGTTGAGTTTCACCTGCCCACTTCCTTGCCCGCTTTCCTCCTGCACTTCTCAGCTTTAGCTTTGAGAAGACTAAGTTTAGCCTTGGTGACCAACTTTGTCATTCGCCCCCTCTCCCAGAGTGTTTCTGAGCAGCCAAGGTCCTGACAATGATCTCCTGGGGCTTCTTGGTAACCTCCTTTCATCGTGAAAACTAAACCCTTACTCCTCCCCCACCTGGTGGGCTTCAAGATGACTTTCCTTCTTATCCCAGCACCACTTTGGTGCTTTGGGAAACGCTGAGGGTGGATTTTGACAAGAACTCCTTGAAACGAATCTGTCTGGATCACCCTTATCTACTGGCTTACAGTGTTGGGTGACCCATATTTACTGATGCACCTACTGGTTCCTCTAACAAAGTGTCCAGGGCACAAGCAGAATTTACTAGTCTATAATTTCCTCGATGTACAAGAGGCTTTATAAGAAATTGGGGTTTCCTCTGGCAGGTTTTTCTTCTCGAGTTGCTCACCCTTTCGGAGTGATAGTGGTTGTGTTGGTGCAGTTCTGCAGTTCGTAGGTGAGCCCCATCTGAGCTCAGGGGTTTGTGCCCTCCTTCTCACGGATTTGTTGGGAGACAGTTTAGCCAGGGCAGTAATTTTCCATGGCTGACTGGGAGCCTCCCCATCATTTGGACCCTTTCCACAGAGACCTGATTTTCCCTCTGGAAGAGGTGACGTGACAGCATTGCAGGGTGAGATATCAACTACAGATGTGATCCTTTCTGGGGTTTTTGTATCAGCATGGCATCTTGGAAGTGTATCCACACATTCTCTTTGTTCTGCTTTTGCTCCCTGTGTTGAACATGGCCGTGTCACCCGAGTGTTGGCCCAGGAGGTGGATTTGCCTCTCTTCCCACATTTCCTCTGTAGTTCACAGTTACGGCAGATGGGACCAAAGTAACAAGACAAGAGTGAAAATCAAACACCAGCAAATGTCCCAATCTGCTTGTTGCTTTTCCCCCGGCTTTAGGTCAAAACTGAGAAACCTGATGAAAAATAACCTTGGGGGGGATGTCACACAAGTGTGGTTGGGCATGTCCTTGGGCTCGTGGGGAAGAGCAGGGCAGTGGGGGCTGTCACCTTGTAAAGGCAGCAGCTGCAGAGCAAACCCAGTCAGCTCAGCCCCACGAATGATGGATCAGTGTCCTCTGCTCAGAAACAGCTGTGCAGCTCAGTGTCACTCCCAGAGTGATGGAGGGGTTGTTGTTAAAGAAAGGGAGGGCTTAGGGCTCCGGCGTATTTGGGACAAAAATGACAAAAATCCCGGTTCTAGGCTAAAGCGTGGCTACAGCTTTGAAATGTAACTCCTTGGTGACCTTCCCAAAAGCAAAGGCACCCTGCATTCCAAGGAGAAACCTGGCTAGCTGTCAGCCATGCTGTGGCACCTCATGGCTTCACGTGTAGCAGCCTCACGTGCAGGCATCGTGGTGGGGACATCTCTCTGACCTAGCCTGAGAGTGGCTCCAGGGAGATCACCACTGCCTTTTCCTCAAACCTTTATGTTCTCCCATATCTATGAGTCTTCTGGAGATTTTCCCCCAGGGGCCCTCTCCCGTGAAGCAGGTTCCTAATATATACAGTGAGGTTTATGTCTGCTGGTATGGAAAAGCTGGGTTATCTTGAAAAGACAGAATGACCCTCAGAATGAGCTGGTTTTCCTATCTGAGACTGGAGACAAGAAAAAATGCAGATGAAATATGAGTAGTCAGTGATGAATGTGAATTTTTTAAGCAGGTCCATAAAAACATTGATATTATCCCATGAATTATCTGTCACTAAACCCCTGGAAGTATAAATGAGTTAAGTATCAAGGTAATTGTTTTGACATCTGAATTGGTGGAAATCAGGGCCTGAGGTCCCAGCAGAGAGAGCAAGTGACTCATGGTGGGAAGGTCTCCTCAGTCACTCCAGGCACTGGAGACCCTCAGAGGAGTGCAAGGCTTGACTTAGCTGAGTTTGAGCCCTTTAAAGGATGTGTGTGGCTTAGGCATGGAGCAAAAGCCTTTGCTAATGGGGCACTGAAATTAAAACACAGTCAGGTTCCGGGTGGAAAATAAAGCAGGTTTAAATGTTAACGAGGAAATACAAGTCCAAGTCAAAATCTGTGCTCGGCTGTATGAAATGAGTCTGTGGAGACCAGCGTTATGGCAGAGTTCACTTGACTTATTGGAGGCATCTATTAGTGCAAAACGCTTCCAAATGGAGAGGAAAATTGTTTTTCTGGGTGTTTTTTTCATCAAAACTCTGATGTGAGTTTTTAAGGAGAGTTGTTCTCCTTGTGTGCCACTGTGCCAGGTCTCAGTGGGGTGATGATCCAGGTCAGCACCAGGCTCATGGGCCAGGGTTTTGATGTTGCACCAGCTCATGTGCAGAGCTGGGCTGTGACAGAGGTGTTGCCTCCCAAAATCAGGACATGCAGAGGTGTTGCCTCCAGAAGGACTGGGTTTGCTTTGTGTGGGACAGCTGTCCCAAGGGAAGTGAGGCTGTTTGGGATAATCAAGAACGAAATCCACACACCTCCAGCACCTTCAATCTGGTTTTTTGTCCTCTCCTCAAATTGCTCCTGTAGAACCTTTCTGTCCCCACTCCCTCCCCTCGCAGATGGTGTGGGAGGGGAGCAGCCACAGCTGTTATGTTAAAAGCATCAGCTGGGGCCTTT
This sequence comes from Irena cyanogastra, assembly GCA_013397155.1. Classification (NCBI taxonomy): domain Eukaryota; kingdom Metazoa; phylum Chordata; class Aves; order Passeriformes; family Irenidae; genus Irena; species Irena cyanogastra. The sequence continues at coordinate 746,569 of VWZV01015681.1, forward strand.
GGAGGCTGCTGCTCCTGCAGATATGAAGGACCTGGGCCACGTTTGATACCAGGTGAATGTGGCACAGCCTAATTAGTGGCCTCCTACTGTTATTAACCTCTGACTCAGACAGGCTATTTTTTAACAGAGGTGCAAGAAGTTAATACTGGTGCTAATGGCTTCCTATCCAAGGCCTTAATGAAAGCCATGCAGGGACCATCAATATCTTTCAAACTTTGAACTTGAAATTATCTTCTCCCCCTGCCATTTTTAAAAAAAATTTTGGCTTTCTGCCCACTTTTCTGCCTCCTCTGGGACATCCTGACCCCACTGTACAAACTGGTCAGCAGGGTTGGCACCTGCCAGCTGTGTAGCAGAGCAGACACCCTAAAACATCCAGATAAATCATCCCAGTTGGCTATGTGGGTTGCTGTAGCATCTCCCACCAGGTGGTGAGATGTCTGCTTGGAGAGCAAGTCAAAGGGAAAAGTGACATCTGTTGGACTGGGAGAAGAGAGAGTAAAGAGATGTTATGTTAGGGAGGAAGCTTGGTCTTGATCTTGTCTTGGTCTTGCTTAAACCAAACTTCAAGAGAGCTTCACAGCTGCATGAAAGCATTTATACATGTGAATTTTCAGGTAGAAATGGAGTAGGATAGAGGCAGCTGACGTGTTGCTTGGACACTCAAGGAAAGGAGGAGAAGGTCCAAGGCTGAAGCTCTCTCATCCAGGCACTGCCTCAAGAGCCTTTGCCAGAGCAGGAGCAGAGATGGTGGAGCAGCCTTCACCTGCAGTGTGATGGAGGGCTCAAAGCCTGCTAGTTTGGGGTGATGGCAATTGATTTCTGGGGTGTTTTCCTTTGTCTCTTGCACTTCTGACCTGTGTGCAATGCAGGGTCATGTCCTGATGTCTGGTGAAAGAGGATAACGTGCTCAGGCTCTGTGGCTGGATTGTGCTCTTCTAAAACAAGAATCCATTTTTTATTGAAATGTATTTTTCTTTTAACAAATAAGCCTGTTTAAATAAGTTTGAAATTATGACAACCTATTTTAAGGCTTAAATTTACTATAATCTATTAATCATTTAAATAGCTTCCATCAAGGATTTCTTCTCAAATATTAATGAGCTGAAGGGTGCTGCTTTTACAATGATATGTCAGATCAGGGGGAAAACATCTCTAACTCTAGCTTTCTAAATGTCACAATGTCACATACTTAGTATCTATTATTTTCACTCTTTACAATGGAGCAAACGCTGGTATTTACATTTTTTCCAAATGTCAGTATGCTGAGCTCCTGCTGTGCATAAAAGTTCTTGCCTTAATTACTCATAATTTCACGTTAGCAGGCAGGTGCAGGGAGAGTGTTTTCCTCCATTTGAGCTGGTTCATACAAAGTTGAGAAGCCGTGGGGAGTTGGGAAAGCGGGCAAGCCTGTTTCCCCCTCTCAGTCCATGAATAAAGACTGTGTGAGAGAGGAGGAGATCTGCTGCTTCAAACCCTCCTGGCTCCCAGGACCGGCTGTTCAAAGGGGATCTGTGTCCCTGAACACACAGCTCAGCAGTTGGAGGGAATTCCAAAAGTGTCTGGAAAAGTGCTTCTGGCTTCCTGGTGACTTAACTCTGGGTTTTGTTTCCCATCAGCGTGATGGAGGCTCAGCATTCCCGTGCTCAGGACACTCCAAGTGCACTGATCACTGCCAGAAACACAAACACACAGAGCACAAACAATCTGCCCATTCACTCGCTGTGGCTAATGTTCCTTCTGATTAATCAAATCAGTTTGGGAGGATGAACCTGGTTCCCCATGCAGATTTTGACCCCCTCCCCACCTCCCCCGGCAGCCAGCTCACTTAATGCAGCCTAATGAAATTAATTAGCAGCAGATTTAAAATGTTGTTTTTCAGCGCTGTAATTGAATTCCAGTTTTCATTTGAAGGCAGCATGAAACAAGCAAAATAAAGATGATAATTTGCAAAGTGAGACAGGCGCTTTCCCATTGCCATCAATGGGGCAGATACAGGAGGGAAAGCTGTGCCTCAGTGGGGAGCTCATGGTGTTTTTTCCACTCATCCCAACAAAATCTGCTGTTTTCACAAAAAATAGCTAACAGGCAAATGGCAGGCTTGAGCTGATGGCTGAGATCGAGGTGCTGTGAGATGGTGATCAAGTTGGTCTGGTCTCTCCTAGGGAGAGGTGCTGGTGTTACCCTGTCTTTGGCTGAGACCCAGCTGTAGGATGTCCCTGAAATTTCGGAGCCAGCCAGGTGGATTAGGTTTGATTTGGCATTTAGTGTCCTGGAGCGTATGTCGTGTCCCTGTCCTCAGCTGCTCTTCCTGCCTGGGTGTCCTCTACTTCCATGAGAGCCCAGCTTTGTCCAGCTGTCTCACTGCCCCAAATCCTGGAATTAAAGGTGCTTACAGAAAACAGGGTTGCAGGGGCAGAAGCTGCAGGTACCCCTGCAGGTCTTTGCGCTGAGTCCTGGCTGAAGAGCTGTAGAAAATGGTTGAAAAGTGAAAACCTCTGAAATCACAGCCAGGTTCATGTTTCACTGTTCACAAAGGATGGTAAATGTTTTGTCTGCAATAATTTGTGATGTGGTCCCAATGATCCCGTGATGCTGCTGAGTAGTTGTCCTGTATCCTGCGTTCCCAATGTCTGAAGCTGTGTTTAACACAGAGCATGTGGGTGAAACCTGTCCAAATTAGAGCTGAAAGGACACTGCTGGGTTACTGCTGTCACTAAGTGCTGTCACCCTGCACCCCAGCTGGATTTTGGGAGAGGGCCACCTCTGGATTATACCCAGAAATACAGTTTTACTCCCCTTTAGCCCTTCAGGTTGTGATTTATGTAGGGACAGCCATGGTGCTGGCAGGAGGTGACTGGAAAGCGTGCGTCCTTTGCTCCCTCCACCCATTTTTTTGGGAAGAGGTGAACATCTCCCATGAACCCTCTGCTCCTCATCTCCCCCCTGACCAGCTTTGCTCTTGCAGAGATCTCTGGCAACACGGATGACATCCCCCTGGTGCGCTGGCGGCAGCAGTGGCTGGAGAACGGCACGTTGCTCTTCCACATCCACCACCAAGACGGGGCCCCCAACCTGCCTGGCTTCGACCCCACAGAGGAACCCCAGACTGAGTCAGCAGAGGAGGAGCTGAGGATCCTCCACATCTCTGTCATGGTATGTGATGGGAAGGCAGCCCCTGTTTAGCAGCCCAGAAGCCTGTAGAAAATACAGTGGCTTTTGAAAAGCCACCATTTGTTTCCCCATCTGGCTCCAACTGCCCCAGGATGGGGAACTGTGCCCACCTTTGGGGTGGTTTGGATGCCCTGGGCACCCCTCTGCGTGGTGAATGCTAAGTGCCTTCACAGGCTGCTTTAAAGCTCTCCCTGAGTTTGCATCACTTTGAAAATACATTTGCAGGGTGCCTTTATCCCCAGGGGTTCTGGGCTTTGAAGGTCTCAACCACGTGAACCCAGGGTTAATTCCCATTGACTCGCCAGGAGCCCTTTTCCCGGTGCGTGGTGCCTGCTGCCCTCTGCCCTGATGCACAGCCCGTGTCACAGTGCCACCAGGCACTGTCACCACCACTTTTATCAGCCTGGCAGCCCCGTGGCCCTGGTTCCATGTGTCGAGGTCGCACAGCAATACTCAACCCAGCTACACAGAGAGAAGGTTTTGAAGGCAGAGAAAGGAAAGATCTGTATGTTGGGGGAAGATCTGTGGTGTGTTGATTTTTTTTTTCTGTTGTGTTGAAAAAAATTTGAAGAATCCTACAATTTTTGTGCCCCTGGAAGATAATTAGCTGGAGACAATGTGTTGCCGAGGCTGCAAACAGGCTGTTCAGTGGTGTCTACCCTAATAAGAGCTTCAATTGCTCTTCCAGATTGCAGCCCCAGGCCAGTTTTCTCCTCCATCATTTGTGCTTGATTAGTCTGAGGGAAAAAAAATTGTTTGCAAAGCCACTCCCAACAACATCTTGCACCATTATCTCAATTTTACGGTCTGTTCCCAGCTGCTCCTAAGAGGGTGCATCACCTCTGGAGAGGCTGGCCCTGCTGTGGTGTTGATCTTCTTGGGCACTGCTGTATCCCAAGATCAAGGCAGAAGTGCCTGGATCAGGGTTTGTTATTGAGATGATGAAAAGGATGTCTGCAGCTCATTGCTGTCATAACAAAATGTGCAAATGCAGATTGAGTCCTCCCCTGCCCTTTTTTCCCCATCACTCTCAGCTCTGCTCCGACAGCATCCTTACTTCCTGACAAACAGAGGTTGGCTTTTGTGCCAGGAGTCGGGATCAGGAGGTGTTTTCAAGGCTGATTTTCTTTCTTGGCTGTGTGCTTGCCAAGGGAAGAAGTGTGAGTGAGGGATTGAATCCATCGTGACCAAGGTCTGCTCGTGGAGTGGGTGGGGAGCACTCCCACACCCATCCCTGCAGGGCTCCTCTCCCAGCCAGCACACGGATGCTGGACTGGGGGGAATAAGACAGAATGGGATTTCTGTGCTCCTGGGGAGGGAAAATGGGGGTATGAGGTGGTGGTCTGACCCTCTTCAATAGGCAGTGGGTGGGGGAGACTTCAGTTCTGGCTTTCATCCTCCTCTCAGAGCCTCTTGAAATCTCAAGAATCCACAGGCTGCTTTTCTCAGGGATAATTTGAGCTCTCAGACTATTGGGGCAGAAGAAATTCATTTTCAATGAAATAACAAGTCTCTTTTGTGAACCCACAGCCACTGCCTGAAAAAAATGAGCATCCGCCAGATTTGAGCTCCAGCTTGGTCTCTCCTGCTCACCAGCACAGGAACTCATAGGGACTGGAGCATGATGCAGAATTAGGCTCCTACTTTGCCACTAAAAATCCTGCACGACTATGCCAGGCACTTTATACAAAGGCATTTAGTGATGGAATTAGACTGATACAGAGATTAGATATTGGGAAGAAATTCTTCCCTGTGAGGGTGCTGAGGCCCTGGCACAGGTTGCCCGGAGAATCTGTGGCTTCCCCATCTCTGGGAGTGTTCGAGGCCAGGTTGGAGAGGGCTTGTCACTGCTTTTGGCAAGGGAGTTGGAATGAGGGGAATTTTAAGGTTCCTACAAATCAAAACCATTGTAGGATTCTATGATTTCTATGTTCCAGGGCCAGTTTTCAGCCCCAGCAAGATTTTCCAATTTCCTGGCTGTTGGTTCCCTGGCCAGAAAGATGCCAGCCAGCCCCCTGACTTCTGAAGGACTGCTGGTCTCCTGAACCACTGAGTTTGTTTCCTTTTTCTCTCTTTCTTTTTTTTTTTTTTTTTTTTTTTTTTTTTTTTTTTTGTTTGTTTGTTTGTTTTTAAAGAAAGTTGGGAAGGAGGCTGGGAGAGTGCATCATAGCTCCATTATTCTGGAAATGAAAGTGGGTTAAACTGTGATGGCCATTAAACTTCCTTTTCCAGCTGCCTTTCCTGCTTCTCATTCGATAATTCCCTTAATGTTTTATCCTAATGGAGCAGATTATTACTGTTATTTTATTTTCTCAAGATCACCTGTTGCATAGAAAAGAGGAGGGAGACCGGAGCTGTGGATGGACTCTGAGCTCTTAACTGGCTCCACATGCTTTTTCTTGTTATTATTGTTATTATTCTTGGCAGATTGTGGATGAAGGGCCAGTTTGGGGCTTTCATCTCACCGCCCTTTATCTGTGTACGGTGACGTCTTGCAGGAGGCTGATCTTGGGGATAGTGGCAGGATGACAGGGCCAGGTGCAGCTTTGGGGTCCATTCCTGTGGGACAGGAGATTTTTCAGCCTCTTTCCCCAAACATGTTGCCCCAAACAACACTTCAGTCATCTGCCTGGCTCAAGCCTTGATCTCTTTTAATCTGTGGTGCAATTTCTGCCGGATACCCTGGGAAAATCTCCCAAGATTGAGAGTGACAGCACTGAAACCGGTTGGAAATGGGTCAGAAAAAGTTGCCCGTAGGAGCATTTGCCTGGAATAAAGCTGATCTCTGTTTGCAAAGGCGGGAGAGTGAAACAAAACATGCTTTGCTTTAAATGCTGCTTTTTTATGCCTCGGTGGCAACTTCAAAACTGGTCTGACCTAAGGCAGGCTCCAGCTGGGTGCCTTTGGCCAGCACTGGGCCAGCAGACTCTTGGTGATCGGGCTGCCTCTGCTTTGGCCACCCTGGAGCCTCCCTGGGGCGTCCGTGTGCCAGGGGATGGCGGGTGGCAGTCCCTGGCTGATCCCTGCTGGCGTCTGTGCCCGCAGGGAGGGATGATCGCCCTGCTGCTCTCCATCCTCTGCCTGGTGATGATCCTCTACACGCGCCGGCGCTGGTGCAAGCGGCGCCGGGTGCCGCAGCCCCAGAAGAGCGCCAGCGCCGAGGCGGCCAACGAGATCCACTACATCCCGTCGGTGCTGATCGGGGGCCACGGGCGGGAGAGCCTGCGCAACGCCCGCGTGCAGGGCCACAACTCCAGCGGGACGCTCAGCATCCGCGAGACGCCCATCCTGGACGGCTACGAGTACGACATCACCGACCTGCGGCACCACCTCCAGCGCGAGTGCATGAACGGCGGCGAGGACTTCGCCAGCCAGGTCACCCGCACGCTGGACTCGCTGCAGGGCTGCAACGAGAAGGCCGGCATGGACCTCACACCAGGTGGGCTTGGGCTGAGCTGAGTCCTTTCCGACTTGGCTTCTCCCCACAGTTCCATACATGTGTTTTCCCTGGAGCGTTTTCACTGTTTCTCCGGGTTTTCCCTGTTTCTCTGGGTGGTCCCCTGGAGGCACTTCCATTGCTGGGAGACCTTGCAGCCAGTTGAGAGCAGCCCCTGCTGAGTGGGACATGGCTGGGACAGTGCAGCTTTGTGGTTTCCGTGGCCTGACAGAGAACCAGAATGGGGTTCTCTCCATGCTGTCCCGTTGTGACCCCCAAACTTCCCTTCTGCATCCCCAGATTTCTGGTGTCTTCTTCAGGTGAGGTTTTTAGTAGCAAATTTTTACTTGCCATCAGTATGATTCAGAGTTAATGCTGCCTTCTGATCACCAGCAGGGGTTCTTTGAGGCTTATAACAAACCTGTTCTTTGGTCAAATCACTAACTGAGCCATCTAACTAGAGCCTTCCCAAATTAGACATGAAGATCATGGTGTGGTGCCTAAAGCTCTCCTGCATATGAAGAAGTGCCCTGAGAGGCTGAGTGTTAAATCTCAGCTTTTGGTGGAGGTGCCAGTCCTCTTCAGGATTTGAGCTGCTCATGAGTGTGCCTTGGGGGCAGCTCAGCTCATTGGCTTCAGCACCTTGATCACCTCAGGATGATTTGGAGATGGATCTAAGGGAATCTTTCTCTCACCTCCCTCCCTTCTAAAAATCCTCATCCCTGAAATATTTTGCCTTCATTCTTCCTGCTCAGGGAGCGATAACGCCAAACTGTCCCTGATGAACAAGTACAAGGACAACATCATTGCCACCAGCCCTGTGGACTCGAACCACCAGCAGGCCACGCTGCTGTCCCACACCTCCAGCAGCCAGCGCAAGCGCATCAACAACAAAGCGCGAGGTAGGGCGGTCCCTGGGCTGGGTGGAGTGCCTTGGGCTTCCAGCCACCCACATTCCAGCCACCCACCCTCTCCTGGGGTGGAGAAATAGGACCAGAGAGTGGAGACAGCACGGAAAAGAGGGTTTGGGTGGGGAGAAACAGAAAATGTGGTGCCTGCAAGGATGCAAATGATGTTGGGCTGGTTGGTTACAAAGATGCAGAGGGTGTTTGCCCCAGTAAATACTACAGGATACTGGCACAGCCATGGGGAAAAGTTGCAACATAACCCGTGGCAGGGGGGTCTGGCTGTGTGTGGTGGGAAGGGGAGCAGATGCTGTCTCTGCTGCACCTGGCAGATGGAGCTTCTGCTCTTTAGTGCAAGGCTTTCCCTGAAGGGTGGTGTAGGATGCCAAGGTTTGGGGTGGCACGGTGCCAACCCCTCCATGACTACACTCAGTGTCCCCTGCAGCTGGCTCAGCATTTCTCAACCCCGAGGGGGACTCAGGGACAGAGGCAGACACCGATCCCCAGCTGACCTTCTACACGGACCCCTCACGGAGCCGGAGGCGCAGCCGAGGTGGGTGACGAGCCATGGCCCCTCTTGCCTAATTTGCCGTCGTTTCTCTGGGTTTGGAGGCTTTGCATTTGCAAAAAGATGGAAACCCAAGTGCAATCCCAGCTGCCGTGGGCAGGCACAGTCCCTGCTTGGCAGCAGGCTGCTGCTGCTCCCCGGTGGAGTTTCTCAGCAGAGGATGAAATATATTCTGATGTTTTGCTGGAGGCTCCTGCCGGGCACTGGTGTATATTAATGAGTAACACGCTTCAAAGGCTGGCCCGTGTGTTCCCGTGCCCTGCTCAGCACCGTGCACACAACAGCTGTACGTGCACCAGAGGATGGGGACAGCCTCGGTCCCCAGGCAGGAGCCTTGCCCCACTGCCCTGCACTGTCCCTTTGGGAGGTTTCCTCCTCCCTAGAGGAAAGTTAGTGTCTGTTTTCCCTCATTGAGCCTCGTTTGCTGGATGATGCCTTGTTTTTCTGAGAGTGGCAAGACTGGGAGCCATCTCCTTTGGCTGATGCTGGAAGGCTCATTCAGACTTTGTCTCCAGACAGTTTGTTTTCCGCTCAGCTTCTTCAGCTGAAAGATAAAAAGTCGAAGACCTGCATGCCCTGAGCAGTTAGGGCTCTCTATTGCTTTTTCAAGAGCATCAGTGAGCCTGTTGTCATGACAAAATTAACCCGAGTGAAGTGCCAATAAGGAGCGGGGAAAACCAGGATACTGCATTTACCTTTTTTTCCTAATATCGCTGCTCTGCTTTAAAGCTGTGGTGCTGCAAAGTTCTCAGCATGCTGCAGTGCAGAATGTGGGAGAGCCAGGGCTCTGGGGGGATCAGGAAGATCTTGGTCACAGCAGGAGAGAGGGATGGAGAGTCCCATGGCAAAAGCTGCTTCATGTTCTTCAAAGTCCAAAGTGATTCCATTTGATTCAATTGATGCTGGATTTCCAGGGGGCTGGGCAGGGTCTCTGCATCCTAGGGTGCCCTGGCTGCACCCAAAGATCTTCCTGGGTCCCGCAGGTGTCAGGTTTGACTGTGCTCCTGTGTTCTGCAGTGGGGTCCCCCCGAAGCCCTGTGAACAAGACCACACTGACCCTCATCAGTGTGACGAGCTGTGTCATCAGCCTGGTGTGCTCTTCCCACATGAACTGCCCCCTTGTCGTCAAGATCACCCTCCATGTCCCCGAGCACCTGATTGCCGATGGTGAGCACCCCCTGCTCTCACCCATTTCTTCCTGCCCCACCCTGTGAGGTTTGGTGGAGGAGAGGGGGAGTGATGGACAGGATGGGTGCAAGACAGGAGGGACAGATGTGGATGGAGGGCACCAGTGTGGGACAGAGGGAATGGGCATGGGATGGAGGGTGTGGGCACAGGACAGAGGGGATGGGTGGAAGACAGAGAGGGATGGAGGGGGTGGGTCCATGGCAGAGAAGACTGGTGTGAGATGGAGGGTACCATGTTGGGAGCAAGGGATGGAGTGGTACAGGATGGAGGGGATAGGCACGGGACAGAGGAGACAGACACAGGGTGGTGATGGCTGTTGTGGGGCACAGGGCTTGCTGCAGGATGGAGGGGATGGGCATGGGGCCAAGGAGATTATTGTGGGTTGGAGGGGAATGGATATGGGATTAAATGGACCATGATGGGATGAAGGACATTGTGGGACAGAGGGATCAGACCTCTGTGTGGGACCAAGAGAAGGGTGTGGGATGGAGATGGCTGCTGTGGGACAGAGGAGAAAGGCACAGGATGGAAGGAGCTGTCATGGGATAGAGAAGACAGGTATGGAATGGAGGGGGCTGTCATATGGCAGACAGGATGGGCACAGGACAGAGGACTCCTTGTGGGACAGAGGGGACTTCCTCAGGATGGAGTAAATGGGCTGGGGATGGAGGGATCCATCACAGCATAGAGGGGAAACATCACAGCACGGATGGGATGCAGGGGGCCATCACGGGGTGGAGGGTACAGCAGCAGTTGCCGTCCCTGACTCCCCTTGTCTCGGTGGCAGGAAGCCGGTTCATCCTGCTGGAGGGGAGCCAGCTGGATGCCAGTGACTGGCTGAACCCGGCACAGGTCGTCCTCTTCTCCCAGCAAAACTCCAGTGGGCCCTGGGCCCTGGACCTCTGCGCCCGGCGCCTCCTGGACCCCTGTGAGCACCAGTGTGACCCCGAGACTGGTGAGTGTCCCCGAGGCTGGGGTGGGTTTGTGAGCTCACCTCTGCCTCCCCAACCCGGCTGTGCTGGGAGGGGCTTCCTCACCTTCTTCCTGTGCAGAAGGGAGCTGCAGGGTGTCCTGGTGTGGCTGCAGGCTGCACTCGGCGGGGCAGCACATGGACAGCCTTCCCACGTGTGCTCTCCCGTGCCCCTCGTGTCCCTGTCTCCACAGGGGAGTGTCTCTGCTATGAAGGTTATATGAAGGACCCTGTGCACAAGCACCTCTGCATCCGGAACGAGTGGGGAACCAACCAGGGGTGAGTGCCCAGGCTTGGAGTGTGCTCACACGAGCTGCTGGGCTTCCACAGCTCATCAGCACAGCTGTGCTGCCTCCTGGGATGGCACAGTTAGAGGCACCTCAGTGAATTGTATGGTCAGCACACGGCTGGGCTCTGCTGCAGGTCTGGGAGGCGAGGATTTCTGTTCTTTGAAATAATCAGAAGTGATGTACAAGAGGCCATTGTCACATTTTAGAGGAAACACCCCCTGGAGAAGATCAAGGTTGTTCCTCCTGCCCTTGTGTGCACTCCCTTGGGTGTCCTGCTCTTTGTGGGGCTTTCGTTTTGGGTGTGTGAGGCATCTGAGGAGGGCTGAGGTTGGGCTGAGGTCCCCATTGAAAACTGGGAAAATGAAAAACTTTGATACTGTGGCTGAGGGAACAGAGGAGTCACCGTCTGCTCCGAGCTTTACACACCTGGGGGTGGTAAAGGAAATTTTTCTGATGTTTCAGCAGCAATTCAGTGGTGGATTCCAAAAGTTCCCATCTCTCTGTGACCCTCACAGGAGTGCTCCATCTGGCACTCAACACTCATGGGTCTGTGACGTGCCTCCCAGGAATGGCTGGAAGTGGTGTGCAGAGAGCCAAGACATCCCCAAATTCAGAGGTCCCACGTGCATTGGCGCCTCTGAACCCTTTTTGTTCCCCCCTTACCTCATTACACCACAGCTGGCTCGGTGGTGGCCCTGCAGGTGTCAGGATGGCCCTGCAGGTGTCAGGATGGCCTCTCTGAAGTTATTAGTCTTCACAGTGGGAAGAGAAAAATCATCAAAGGCTGGGCTTGGCGTGCCCCTGCCGTGTTGCCGTGCTGAGGCTGTCAGCAGCGGGGGGCTGTCGGCACCAGCTGTGTCCCTTTGAACTGGGGCCTTGGGGAGAGCACTGCTGCTCCATCTCCAGCCTCCTCTCTGCTTTTTAGCATTTAAAAGGCAATTTAGCACCTAAACCCAGCGTGGAGCACCAGCTGTGTTAGACAAGTTGTTGCTCTGGGTGCCCTGAGCAGGACGATGCTCGTGGCACAGGTGGCCCCATGCTGGGGCTGTGCTGTGGGGTGTGGTGATGGTCCCCAAACCCCTGTGAGGTACCACTGCTGGGGTAGAAAAACACAGGCAGAAATGCAGCTCCTTGTCCTATTTGTCCCCAGGGGCTGGTGTCCAAGAGGAATGTGCCCAGCTCCTCTGTGCCATCTCATAAGAGGCACTAAGTGATGGGCTGGGGTGTCTGGGGGTTATTCCCCTGCTAGAGATTTGCCTGTTTTGGGAGGTGTTGTATTTAGGAGTGTCTCACAGTGGGCTGGAAAGATCCCACAGCCACCCACATATGGTTTTGGTGCCAGCCTCTGCCTCCATCAGAGCAGTGTGTTTGGCCCACCACCTTGCAAAAAGCAAACTGGCAAATAACCTTGTCCATCGAGGCTGGTAGTAAAAATGGGTAAGCACTCTGGAGAGACATTTGCTTCCTGACCCTCTGCTCTTCCTTTGCTCCTCAGCGTGGGTCTGCAGCTTCACACTTTTCTTCCATGCACACTGCTCTTCTCCAGCTTTTTCCTGATTTAGCTGCTTCACTTTCTTAAGGCAAAGTGGAGAAAAAGATGCTGCTTTCAGGTAAATTGGGAAAAAATATAGATGGTAACAAGCAGGAGAGAAGCCAAGGGCAAGAAGGACCAATGCATTCTTGAGGCCCCCGGACCTGTTTGCATCTCCTGACTCAGCTTTGGTCTCAGCAATCCCACTTGAAAGGTGCTCAGCACCTCCCCTGCTCCTCTGGGGCATTTGGGGCTGCTTTTTTAGACCTATCTCCAGCCTGATGCTCCCACAGGAGCCTTTTCTCTCCTGTTCTCCTGCAACAGGATTCATACCTGGCCAGAGTACATCTTGTCTTGTGATTCTTCTTCTATACCAGAGTTGGCTATGACAAATTATGTGCAGCATTTCCAAAATATTTTTCTGTTTAGGGCGGAGAAACCTGGAAGTTCTCTTTTTCCCCAAGGTGCAACCCAGCCCTAGACCATAGTGGGGCTGTCAAAGTCCTTCTGCCCTTCTCTGGGCTCTCAAGAAGGCTCCAGTGCTGTAGTGTCACCATCCTTAGAAAACTCTCTCAAGCCTCTTGAAACTGGGGTCATTTTTTGTTTCTTCATTGAACTTGTCAGATTTTCGTTTCATAAAATGGTGGCAGCTGAAACCACACTTCACCATCCCTACTGCAGCTTCCACTATTTTAGGGGCTCTTGAAAGCATGTTCACACTAAGCATTGTGATGCCGAGGGCAGCTTGGTGTTTAATGAGAGTTTTTTTCCTTTTCTGCTATCTATTCCTGATGCCCAGGTGCTGCTTAGTGCAGCTCTGCCTGGAAGGGCTTGTGGTGGTGGAGGTCCCTTTTGCATGAACCTTTGGCCTGCACAAGGTCATGACTGTGATGAAGTCTAGCCTAGGAGACCCATCCTCTCAGAGCCTGTTTAACTGAATAACTTGTAGCTGTAAGCTGGTATATGTGGTTTTTGGGGCAGAGGTTGAGCTGCCGTGCTGTCTTCTGTTGGGCTCATCAGCTCACTCCCAGCTCCAGCCCCACCAGGTGGCCTGCAGGCTCACCTGAAAGAGATGTCTGCAAACCTTCTGCTCTCTCCCCCCATCTCAAGGTGAGATCAGTTGTGCCTGAAACATTTCTGACTACTCTTTGTCTCATATGCTCTGAGCCCTCCAACACTGGGGTGATGTGCTGCTGCCACAGGTCAGTCCTCAGAGAAACCACGCTGGGGCTTGCTCAACCAAGCAGGATTTGCCAAATCCCTTGGCAAACTTGGGAGTGACATGTTCTGGATATGACCTCCTCTGTTTTCCCTGGGTGGCCTTTTTATCTGAGAACTCATTTGAACCCTTTGGTTTCGATAGTTCTGCCATTGGTTTGTTTTTATTTACAGTGATGACAAGTTGACTCGGTGTCTGTTCACTCAGTAGCATCTAATTTTGCTCATGAAGGCGAGCTCATCTTTGTACTTTATTGGTGATGGCAGTGAGAAGCTTTTTGTGCTGTGTGTATTTTGGGTACCAGACTGGGATCCACGCCTCCACACTGCATCTTTTACCCTGTGTGTCCGGACCCTAAATCTTCAGTTTTTCAAAAACTCAGATCTTTTTATCTTTTTGATCATGGATTGCAGATACATTTGATCAGCTACTTTTTTTCTTTTTTCTTTTTTTTTTGGTGTGTGTGCCTGTTTTAAGCAAATCTGTCTGGTGCTGTTTGTGTGCTCACAGTCTGTCTCCCTACTTTGATATGCATTGTTAATTAGCTGCTTTTCGACTCTAATCTTCCCTGAGTAGGATGCAGTTTCTAGCAATCCTACCAGCCACCCTTCATCTTTGCTCATCAGACCAAATTTCTGCCGTTCTTTCTGTGGTATAACTTGGCCAAAAATCAAATCAGGCACACTCTGTCTTTAGTTAATAAACTGTTACCTGCCTGCATTTGTACTTCTTCACCCCAGCCCTTAGATCCATCTCACATGTGGCTTTCCTCTCCCCACGTGCAGTTCCCTGGGTGCATTTTTCAGCCTCCCCCGCTGAGATTTAAGGTGCTCTGCACTTAAGGAGTCTTTATCAATGTGCTCCTTCAACTTGTAATGGGCTTCAGCCTGGCCTGGGGAGGTTTTAAGGCAGTTTAAGGTGATATGGTGAACATGTCAGGCTGGGTGCTCTCATCCTGCTGTAACTGTTGGGAAACTGTCCCACCCCAGCCTTGTTCCCCCACCCGCAGCCTTGCAGATGTTTTCTCCAGCCCAGGACTCGAATTAGTGCATCAGCCTGTGCCCTGCTCACCCAGCTCCCTTCCCTTCCCTTCCCCACACAGATATCCCATCCTGGCAGTGCACCTGCTCCTCTCATCCCATCCCCATCCCACAGAAGAGCAAGGGACACTCTGAAGTGACAAGTTCAGCACTTTTCCTGCTTAAAGTCATTATTTTTCTCTCTCTTTTTTTCCCCGCACCCCTTTTTCTATCTTTTTTTCCCCCTTGCCTCTCTCCATCCCCTGCTGTGTGCCTCTGCTTTGCAAGCTGAAGGACAGCCTGATGAAAAGCTCCTGGTTCTTTCAGATCCTTTCACCAAACCACCCATCCGCCTCCTCCTCCTCCTGCCTCATTCTCCTGGTGGATTTATGGGCAGCCCAGGGAGAAAGTGCCAGCATTAGCATGTTTAATGAAGAGCTGCTGGCAAGGGATGGCAGGGCAAGAGGGGCGGGAAGGGGAGAGGCACCGGCGGCTGAAACCCGAGCAAAGCTGTTGCACAGCCAAGTGAAGGTGGGGAGGAGCCGCCAGGGGCGGTGCCGATGGCAGATGTCACTCGGTGCTGCTTGTGTGGCATCTGCTCTCTGCTCTTCTGCCTTGATGGGTCCCCACTTTGAGGTCCTGGGGTGCAGGTGCTGTGGGGATGCTCTGGTCTGTTCCCCCCGGCATGGCCATCCTTGTGCTGTGCACTGGCTGGAAGCCCTGACAAGCACAGGAGGTCAGGGAGCCAGATGTGAGGTCACCTATTGCAGCAACAATAACAACCTTCTCCTCCGGTGACATTCCAGTCCCACTCCTATGCACAACTCCTTGTGCCTTCTGCAGGGACCCTCTCCTGCAGCCCCTCCAGCCTCCTGCCAGCTCCCCTCAAACCAGCTGCTCCAGGTTAGCTTGTGGTGCTCACATCCTGCCAGTCCTGGGCTTATTCCTCATCCCACCCATCCTGTCTGGAAGAGTTTTGCAGGCAGTGGGGACGAGCTGGAGCACAGTTCTTGATGCTACAAGTCAGTCTGGCCTCATCCCCTAGGGCCTGCAGTTTTAGCATGGCCAGGGCCCTGTTGAGCTGGTTCAAAGCATTTCCAGCAGCGCCAGGTTTGGAGGGATTAGCAGGTGTTTTGTGAGCTTCCACTCAAGCCCAGATGTGGAGCAAAACATCCAGATAATGGTCCATCTAGAAAAGCTGAGAGGCCTAAGATTGTCCTGGGGATCCACTGGCAGCACTTTGGCCTTGGGAACTTGCTGGCTGAGCGTGGGGAATTTGCTAGTTCTCAGGTGCCCTGGTAATTCCCCATTTTGTTGTTTCAGACGCCTGCCTGAGTGCCAAGGCTTGCAAGAAGCTGAGAGCTGTCATTTCTGGCATTTAATCCAACCTGATCAGCTGCAGAGCTGCTGATCAGTCCCACTTTTCTTTGTGAGCTCTGAAGGCCATGCAACCAACATACCCCAACCAGAATAACCCAAACCAGAGCAGCAGGGTGCCTCCAGTGATGGCAGAAAGCAGGGAGGGAGGCAGCCATGTGGGGAGGGACACATCCATGTGGGGAGGGAGGCATCAATGTGAGGACACACACAGAGGAAGGAGGAGGTGAACAGCAATGGGGGAGGTAAGATGTGCCTAGGGGAGGAGATGCTGCCCTGTCCTCTGCAGCAGAAGGCACAAGTCAGCAAGAGTGGTGGGGGGAAACACCAGTGCTGAGCTCCTGGGGAGCCTCCTTGGAGATGAGGATGGGTAAGTGTCTCCCACTGAGCTGGAGTTCTTGTGTGGAGGATGTCTCAGGCCTTTCTGCAGAAGGTCCACGTCCTCTCAGACTCAAATGGTGCCTGGCAACACTGACTCTCCCTTGCCATGCAGGGATGTAGCTAAAGGCTGAACGTTGCATTTAAGGGGCTTTTTTTGACCCCAAGTATGGGAAAAGTGTGGCAGGCTGGGGAGAGGCCACATATCAGAGAGCACAGAAACCTCTTCCCTGGATCAGAGCCATCATCAGTTTTTACAAGGACATGTAGCATTAGGAGCAGGGGTAGTGGGTTCAAACTGACAGAGGTCAGGTTTGATTAGATATTAGGATGAAATTCTTCACTATGAGGGTGGTGAGGCCCTGGCACAGGTTGCCCAGAGAAGCTGTGTCTGCTCCATCCCTGGAAGTGCTCAAGGCCAGGCTGGATGGAACTTGGAGCAACTTGGTCTAGTGGAAGAGGGGTACAATGAGATGATCTTTAAAGTCCCTTTCAACACTGGCCATCCTGGGACTCTATGATTACAGGAATTTTAGCCACCTGGGAAATTGCCATTTGGAAATTGCCTCCTGGGTGGACACAACAAGGCTTGGGTGCTGATTTCAATCTCCCAGGTGGGTCCAAACACACTAGCTCCATGTCCTGGGTGTATTGACATCATGGGCTCACAGATGTGCCACCAGGCAGAGGTCTGTCAGTCCCTGTGCATCTCCAGCAGCTGTCCCAGCAGTGAGCTCTGCTGCAAGCCAAGAGCAGCTCTCCACAAGCACTTTTCCACCCGAGCTGATGGGAACAATACCTCGCTTCTATACAGCCTCTGCCTTTGTTCCCAGCCTGATGTGCTCCTCAGAAACAAGAATAAAGCCCATCTGCAGGAGCACTGGAAGGTGGGGGAGTGAAGCATTCAAGGTGTTGGTGAGACACAAGGAGCACATCTCTTTCTGGGTGAAGCTGACCTCATTCAAGGCAATCCGATTGTGGGCTGAATGTAATCCCTGGCTCCCAGCTGACCAGACAGGAAAACAGCATTGTATCCCAGCAAAGGAATGAGGAGGCATGCTGTAATCCTGCAGTCAGGATTTCTGTATTATTATTATTATTGTCCTTGCTGAAATAACGTCAGATTAGAAATTAAACTGCTTGTGCAGGAGAGCTGTAATTGCCTCGAGAGAAAATCCCTGGGCTTGTCACTGGCACCTGACACTCTTGACTCTGAATTTTAGCAGCAGTGATGCCATGGGATGGCAAATCTCCTCTCCCCAGCTCTGAGCTCTTGCAAAGGGGATTTGGAGTTTTAGGGTTTGGGAGTGGGGTTCATGTTGCCTGATTCAAAGCCCACCATGGCTGGCTCTCTTGTCTGTCTCCCTCTGCAAGTGGTGGTCTGCCAGCAGGGCTGTGCTGCTGGGGCTTCATGTCCCAAAGCTGTTGTGGCCATGGGTGTCCCACTGAAAGGCACCAGCCTCCAAATCTTAGTGGCTCATCACTCGTCACCCTGTGCTATCTATGACAGCAGGGATGGAACAGCTCTCCAGCCTCCTGCTTGGCTCCACGCTTCCACCTTGTCTGCTAGCCCACTTGGAAAGCTCCCCCTCCTGGAATAGTGAAACACAAGGGTAGTCAGGCAGGCGGTGAAACTGGGGTCCCAGACTCGATGGGCTGCCTGGCAAAAGCCCCACAGAGAAAGGGTCCAGCTGCAGTTTGGTTTTCTTTTTGCAATTCAATAGCTGTGATGCAAATCCCTAAAACAGGACCAGGCAGGTGGTACCAAGCATGAAGGGATGTGAGGATGGCTGGAGTGCACTGAAGCCCAAAATAACAGATGCAACACACCACTGGCCTATTGGCAGGTTGGAGCTGGCATGAGAACCTGACGTTGTAGGGACCCCAAAGTTAGATCTCGGATCTGAGGCTGTTTTATCGTGTTGTCCCAGCTACCCTAGGAGTCATCCTACCCTGGGGCCCTTGTGCCTGTGAGCTGGGGGCTGAGCAGGGGAAGCATTTTGGGCTGTGAGCAGCAGGGGGGACACGATGCTGGTGTGATGCTCCTGGGTTTCTTTTCCAGGCCTTGGCCATACACCATCTTCCAGCGTGGCTTTGACTTGGTGCTGGGTGAGCAGCCCTCTGACAAGATTTTTCGGTAAGCGCTGAAGGCAACCTGCTCAGCACGTTTTGGGGCTTAGATACAACTCAGGGCACACAGGCATGCAGGTAGCCCAGCTGGCAGGGCTGAGCACGGCTGTCCTGTGCCACCTCCTGGGGACATGTGAGCATGGCTGGGAAGATCCCCCTGCAGCTGTCATGTGGGTGCTGGATACCCAGCAGTCAGTTCCTCCTCTCTATCCGTGGTGAGAGTTAGTTTTGGGCTCTGAAGGAGGGTTTCTACAAAACATGAAAGTGCCTTTTTAAAAAATTACTTAAGTTACATGCAATTTTTGGGAATCACTGGGTGTATTTGGAGGAGCCACCCCACTTTACCCTGCCCACACACCTTAGTTTGGGCTGGCATCCCTGCAGGATGAGCAGGGAGGCTCAAGGGCTTGGATTTGGGTGGAGACAACCTTTCAGGGTCAGCTTTTCCCTCTGTGCCAGCCTCTGCTGCTCTCCCTGGCAGGTTCACCTACACCTTAGGGGAGGGCATGTGGCTGCCCCTGAGCAAGAGTTTTGTCATCCCACCGGCTGAGCTGGCCATCAACCCCTCAGCCAAGTGCAAGACTGACATGACGGTGATGGAGGATGCAGTGGAGGTCAGGTAGGTGCGATGGCAGGGTGAGGGAGGTCAGGAGGGGCTTCACCAAACAGAGCTGGGATCCCCATCCCACGTTTTGCAGGTGGAGATCAGTACAACCTGATCAGGTGGAGACCCATTAACCTGCCCCTCTTTAGTCCTGCAAAGCTGAGCCTTTAGCAGTATTCCTCCTCATCTCAGTAGCTCCTGCATCCTTCTAAAAGCTTGGCTGCCATCCAGTTCACTGTCAGCCCGAGGAAAGCCTGAGCTCTGGAAAAACCCACGCAGCAGCCACGGTCACGCACGCGTCCACAACATCTCATGGAAGCAGTGACACATCTCCTCTTCCTCCTCCTCGCAGGGAAGAGCTGATGACCTCGTCCTCCTTCGACAGCCTGGAGGTCCTTCTGGACTCCTTCGGCCCCGTTCGTGACTGCTCCCGGGACAACGGGGGCTGCAGCAAGAACTTCCGCTGCATCTCGGACCGCAAGCTGGACTCCACGGGCTGCGTGGTGCGTGCCCGGGGAGCTGCATCTCCCTGGGTGTGAGCAAGGAGGGGGAGGCCAGAAAGGGAATCCTTCCTGCCTCGCTGTCACTTCAGGGTGGATATTTTGAGACTGACTTTGTAGCAGGAAGATGTTTTTGGGCTGTTATCTCCTCTGTTGCTGGGCACACATACACACACACATGCACACACACACACACACACGAGGCAGTAAGAGTCCATCTGTTTGTTGGCCCTGTGGGAGGCTCCAGATCACTCACATGTGTGCCCTGTCACCACCAAAGCTGCTCTGCCCCAAAACAGGGGTTCTGTGGGGCTGGGGTGCACTGCTGAAATGTCACCAGAGCTGGGCATTGGGGTGAAGAGGTTGTGAGTGTGAGGCAGAAAGGGGGTGTGGAAAGGGCATCACTGCTTTGTCAGTCACTGGAGCTGGGTTGCTGGAGAGTGGGATTGATACTAGCACATTGCCTTGGTGGGGGATGGCTTGGAGGGCTCCCACCTCAGGGGATACACTCCTGAGGGCTGCAAAGAGGCTTTGGTGCGGGAGGAATATCTGCAGCTGTGGATGGTGCTGCTGCTGTCCTTCTGGCAGCCCCTGAGCACTGCTCAGGCTGCGGTTTCCAGTGGAGAGCAATGCTGGAGCCCTGCCCTCCACCTCAGGCCCAGAGACAGATTTCTTCCCAGGGTTTTTCACCTCCTACTTCCCCCCTCCGGCAGTGCCCGACAGGACTGAGCCCCATGAAGGACGGCACAGGCTGCTACGACCGTCACGTCGGCGTGGACTGCTCCGACGGCTTCAACGGGGGCTGCGAGCAGCTGTGCCTGCAGCAGATGGTCCCCCTGCCCGACGACCCCCTGCTCTACAACATCCTCATGTTCTGTGGGTGAGTGACCCCCCTGGCCACGGGGACACCCCCAAAGTGCCGCCGTCCACTGCTGCCGCCACCCTGAGCTCGCAGGGTTGGGATGGAGGGGGTCTCCTCTGTTCTCGTGTGTCCTCAGTGTTGGGGGGTGCAGCTGACGGTGGACCCCGTGCTGGCTTCCCAGGTGCATTGAGGACTACAAGCTGGGCGCGGATGGGCGATCGTGCCAGCTGATCTCGGAGTCGTGCCCCGAGGCCGGGGACTGCGGCGAGCCCCGCGAGCTGCCCATGAACCAGACGCTCTTCGGGGAGATCTTCTACGGCTACAACAACCACTCCAAGGAGGTGGCACCAGGGCAGGTGCTCAAAGGGACCTTCAGGTCAGTTGCAGACATGGGGAGGGGACCCCAGCGGGGTCAGACCTCACCATCCTCTCCAAGAGGAAGGCATGGGAAGGAGCCTGGGGCTGGACTGTAGCAGAGTGCCTGGTCCATCCATGTCTGGCTTTGCTTTGCAGGAGATGGAGGGGCTGGTGAGGAGGGTGGATCTGACACTTTCCATCAAGAGTAGACATATTTTTAATCTGTTCCTGAAGGAAAGGAGAAGTGCCAGGTGTTTTTTTTGGGATGGGTCACTTGCTGGAGGGATGATCCCAGTCATTTCTGCTGTCCTCCAACCTTGCTCTTCTCTCTGCAATTAACTTCCAGGCAGAACAACTTTGCCCGGGGCCTGGAGCAGCAGCTGCCGGATGGGCTGGTGGTGGCCACAGTGCCCTTGGAGAACCAGTGCCAGGAGGAGCTCTCTGACCCCACGCCCGACCCTGAGTTCCTCACTGGTGAGTGAGTCCAGCTGGATCCATGTCTATCCCAGTGAGGCAGCTGCCAGCATGTCCAGCTTCAGCACCTTAACCTCCCACAGGATATATCTACAGTGGGCTATGTCTAGTCTGGCTTTAGCACCCTGTGCCCAGCTGCACATAAAGGAGCCAGCAGCTGAGGGTTGGTTCCTTTTGCCAGTAAGAGGAAGGCATTAAAAATGAAGGAAAGGCAAAGGCTGTAAATTAATTGTGGAGTGTAAAAGATCAAGCATCCATCAAATACTTGGGGCATTTGCAAAAGGATTTTTTTTTTTGAAGGCAAAAAGGGTTTTTCAACTACCTTTGATTTCTTTGCTGATATAGTGAAGCATTCAAAACCCAGTGCCACCAAACCAAAATGTTTTGGTTTGCCGTGCTAGAGCATCATGGGCCATGAGTGATAGGTTATCATGGGCTCCAAGACAGCCTTCAAGGGCTTGCCTTTTTTCCAAGTTGCCAATACTCATAAATAGCCTTCATTTCCTCATTTCCTTGGTGTTTTTTGCTGTTTATGACAATAAATCACTCGGGATTCCATTTTAAAAAGTCATTCTTTATTCACATAACTCCTTTTTATACAGTTTTACAGACCTTGTGTGGGACTCCAATTGGTTAGTAGTTTTCTTGCCAATTACTTTTATTGGTTAGTAACAAGTTGTTATTCTGTGTTGATAGGCCACTCAAACTCTCAGTGTCTACATGCAGGGACAGTTGTTTGTGAGAGAGAGTTTTCATTTTTCTAACAGTGTAAAAACAGTTTATGCAGATACAAGTTATTTTTTAACCCAGGAATAATTTGTTAACGAATTGCTCACACCAGGATTGTTTTCACATGGGAACTTGCAAAGTCCTAGCTTGACAAGGCCAGCCACTGATTCCAGGAGGGCAGGTTTGATTTTATGAAGCCTTTCTTTATGGTTTTTCTACCTTACTGCAACACTGTTGGCTGAAATGGCCCTGACAGCGAGGAGCTACTAAGCACAGGACATGGCTAGTAAGGTGTTCTTGTCTCATAGGAGACCTTGTGCATTCCCTTTGTCTGGCAGAGCTTCCAGGAGGATTTTGGGGAGCACCCATGGACTGTATCCCGGGTCTGGTGGATGCTGGCTGCCCTGACAGGGTGCATGGCAATGGAGGTGCAGGCAGATTCAGCAGAGAGGAGAGTGCTGGTGGGTCTTGGGGGGCTGAGCTTCCCCGAGAGAGCTGGATGGCTGGGTCACTCTTGCTTCCCTGGGGATGCTCAACCCTGCCTGGAGGTGCTGGAGGACACCTGCCTCCCAGTGGGGCTCTCCTGCCTGTGACATGGTTACGTGGATGTAAGGAAGGCACTGCCACCACAGCCTCAGCATCACAGCAGTGTCAGTGGGACTGGGATCTCACTGGCAATTATGCTGGGGAGGTAAAAGCCAGTAAGTAATTTCCCACTCTCTGCTGGCTTTGTGGCTGATTAAGGGGGGAAAAAAAGGGGAAAAAAAAGGAAAAGAAGTAAAATATTCTCTGCTTGTCAGAAGCTTGGATATTGCTGTGAATACACGAGAGGCAGAGCTGCTGAGTAAGGAAGGGCTGTTTTTGCATAAACACTTTGCAGGGAAGAGCAAGGCTTTGAAGCTGTCGGCAGCAGCCAGCACTGAAGAGAGAGGCGCTGGAAGGCAAAGGATCTTATCCTGCTTATGCTCTGTCTTCAGGTGTTGTTACAGAGGGGGGGATGCCCACTGTTATCCTCCTGAACTCCTGCTGGGTGCCTGTTAGCAGCACAGTTTGCTGCTCTGCTGCCGAGCGGCGGCGTGACGTGCTGGCTGTGCAGCACTGGAGCTGCGAGGGAGGAGGTGGCCTGCCCCAGAATCCTGCTGTGGCACTCTAGGGGTGCTTTGGCCACCAAATTCAGAGCCATGAGCACCCTTCAGTTCCCTTGCTGGGGCTTTGTCTAAGGCTCAGTGGCCTCTCTGTCCCTCTGCTCACAGAAGCTGAGCTGCCATGTGCCTTGGGCAGGCCTAAGTGGCCGCCCAGCCCAGGTCTCCATGAATTTCTGGCTTCTGTAACTCACAGCTAAAGGGCTGAAGAACGGGATGTCTTTGAAGGAGAAGGACAACCCCTGGGTCCTCTTCAGCCCCAGCATTGCCATAGTGTCCTGAGGGAACATTAGCATCCACAGGCGAGCGATTTCCCCATCCATCTGCTGTCCACTCAGCTCAGTCCCAGCCGAAGGGGACCCAGGGCCTCTTGCCCGGTCACGCTTGGGCACACGTGGCATGACGGTGACCGTTCCCAGGCCTGCAAACAGCTCATTAAAAAGCACAGCTCTCATTAGTGACATAATTAGCACACCTGGGCATGCCTTGGGAGTGGGCACTGGGGAGGAAGCAGGAGGGGGTGCAGGAGGAGGCTCATTATCTTCCAGTGTAGAGCCCAGACGACAAAATTAAACAAGCCTATGTGTTTTCCTTCAAAACCATCATTTTAATTGCTGGGGACCACCTGACCCTCAGCTCTGAATGCTTCCCTGGGGGCATGTGGTGTGTACACAGCCCTTTTCCCTGACTTCTTCCCACCTTGCTGGTTGTGTTGCCCAAGGCACGAAGGGCTGCAACCATGTCCGTGGTGAGGTCCTGCTCAGCAGTGGCATTGAGTCCCCGTGTCCTTTCTCTGGCAGGGATGGTGAACTTCAGCGAGGTGTCCGGGTACCCCCTCCTGCAGCACTGGAAGGTGCAGTCTGTCATGTACCATGTCCGGCTCAACCAGATGACCATCTCCCAGTGTAAGTGTGCAGGGACACGGGAAGTAAGGGGAGAAAGGATGGCAAGACGTGACACAGCCTTCTGCTGGCAGGTGATGGGCTCAAGGGCTGCTTGCCCATTGCAAGTGTGTAGGGAGATAGCAAGGGCCTGGTGGGCTCTGGGAGCTGAGCATCTCCTCCATCTCCTTCCCAGCCTTCAGCAATGCACTCCACTCTCTGGATGGAGCCACCTCCCGTGGAGATTTTGTGGCACTGCTGGACCAGTTTGGCAACCACTACATCCAGGAGGCAGTGTACGGCTTTGAGGAGTCCTGCTCCATCTGGTATCCCAACAGGCAGGTCCAGCGGCAGCTCTGGCTGGAGTATGAGGACATCAGCAAAGGTAGGACCTTCTCCTTGGGAAGGGTACTCACAGCCACCCCATGGGAGTGGGAAGTGGGGCTTGCTTTTGGCAGAGCAAGGAAGGTGCCCAGGCTGTGTCAGGACCGCGTCCCACGTCATCATCTCACACCCTGCTCTTGCACCCTTTGAAGCCACCCAAAGGATTCCCATGGATTGCAGCAGGCACTGCTCCAGGCCAAAAAGCAAGATCAATACCCACAGCCCCTGGGACAGAAAAGTGCACCATTCCCACTGAGCCATCCTGCCTCATTCTGGACTGACCTGTTGTCTTTAATCTTATTCTTTCCTTCCTTTTGTCTCTGCCATATCTACTCTCTTCCACTTGCATCCCACAGCAGACTTTTCTCTCTCCGATGTGTTTCCTTCTCCTGGGGAGAATGCTTTTAGTGCCTGGGAACCAGGTAGGAGCTGGGAGGTTTGCCGTGGTGCACAGAGCATCTGGCACTGCTGCATCCCCCCCAGTGTCCTGACTGCAGTGAGCTGTGATGGATGCCCAGTGGAAGAGGTCGTGCAGCTTTACAAAAGCTGAGGCAGCCTAACTCCTGCCTGCTGCCACCTGTCCTCAGGACTGTGGCAAATTGGTCTAGTGGAGGGTGTCCCTGCCCATGGCAGGAGACTGGAACGAGATGGTCTTTATTGTTCCTCCCATTCCAAACTGTTGTCAGATTTTATGATTCCATGATCTCTTGTGCTGGCCTCAGCAAAGCTGCCTGTAGCTGTTTTTCTGTCTGTGCTGGGGATGGTGGGTTACAGCATCCAGGCTTGGGCAGGAAACAAGAGCCAGCTCCCAAGCCTGGGCATGAGGAATGCTGAGCAGAGCTGCTGCTTTTTAGATGACCTTGGTTTGCTGCTCCTGCCCAGGAATTCCCAGGTGCAGGCAGTGTGAGCTTGGAGCTCACAGGCGCCGTAACAGACACATCATTTCCATCATGAAGCTTCATAATTCTCAGTATTGGCACCAGCCTATGGTGCTGCTCTTGCTATGTCCCAGCCACAGAGACATTTATTATCTCCCCAGGGGACTTGTGTGGGAAGGGCTTCTTTCAAAGCCTGGGTCTGCGTCCTGTGGGCTCAGGTCTCCTGAAGCCTGGACTTCTTCACAAGCCCACCTGGAAAAGTACAGACCCAGGGCTGTTTGGCTGTAGGCTGTCTCCAGATGTAGCACCACTTGATTGCAAGTACTTCTTTTTCTCTCCTGCAATTTCCTCCTCTTTGATTTTTGTGCTTGGAGGCTTTTCAGGTCTAGCAGCCTTTTTCCACCCACAATATCACATTTAGGTTTCACTTTGGCACCTGCCACTTTCCTTCCTTTGCTTTTTGTTTGCAAACGTCAGGGGCTGGATATCGATTGAGAAATTGCAAGAGACAAATCATTCCCTGGCTCTTCTGCTTTTCCTCAGTGCCTGCTAAGCTGCAATTCACAGCCAGCCTAAAGTGATCTGTCTGCAGCTTCCTGGGGGAGCAGAGCAACACTTCTGTATCCCAGGTTTTGTTTTAACAGCCTTGTTTTCTTTGCAGGAGTCTCAAGGATGGGCTAGTGCTGGCCCATCTCTCTACAAATCCTTGCTATAGGGAGATTTTCCTATTGAGCCATGGATGTGGTCCATGCTGGCTCCCCACAGCAGCCAGCAGCACCCAGTCACCACTAACGATGGCCTGAGCCTGCCCTGGGGGTGAGGCTTTGCCTGGACATCCTTCAGCTTCCTCCATCACCCCCAACCATCTTCAGTGGTCCCTCTAGGCCCCTCTTTCTTCTGTATAAATCCAGGGACATCCTCTGGCAGGGATTTTGTGTGAAAAGCACTGTTTCCCTTCATGGCAAGGCTCGCCATGGCAGGGTGATGCTACCCAGGGCACAGCAGTGATGGGCAGATTTTACCTTTTTGACTTCTGTGCAAGGACTGTTCCTCTTGTGCCAAAATATTTCCTGCTATATAGGGCCAGGAGGGCTTTTGCAGGAGAGTGGTTCGGCAGGGGTCTTTGGTGGGGAGTCAGTGTGAGTGAAGGTGCCCAGGCAGGTCCTCCAGGAGCCTCCAGCCACGTGAAGGAGGCTCCCTCTCGTGGGGACCTGCTGTAAGGATGGGCTGTCCCAGTCCAGGTGTAGGCATGAGGCTGGGGAAACTGAGGCACAGAGGACATGCAATCATAGAGGCCGGAGTGGGCTTTTTAGTCCCGATTCCTCCTCTGAAGACCAGTGAGTATTTAATCCCTACAGAGCAAACAGCTCTTGAGGATACAGGGGCTCTCTGGAAGCAGTGCCTTTCTCCTGGATGGAAGGCAGAGCTCTTGC
Organism: Irena cyanogastra; assembly: GCA_013397155.1. Taxonomy (NCBI): domain Eukaryota; kingdom Metazoa; phylum Chordata; class Aves; order Passeriformes; family Irenidae; genus Irena; species Irena cyanogastra. The sequence continues at coordinate 772,998 of VWZV01015681.1, forward strand.
CCCCTCATGTTCCACTACCAGTGGCTTGGAGCCCACCCTGGTGTCACTTTTTCTCCCCTTCTCCAGGCAACTCCCCGTCAGATGAGTCAGAGGAGCGGGAGCGGGACCCCAAGGTGCTGACATTCCCCGAGTACATCGCCAGCCTCTCCGAGTCCGGCACCAAGCGCGTGGCAGCCGGCGTCCGGATGGAGTGCCAGAGCCGCGGGCGCTGCCCCTCCTCCTGCCCGCTCTGCCACCTCGCCTCCAGCCCCGACGTGCCAGCCGAGCCTGTCCTGCTAGAGGTCACCAAAGCAGCCCCCCTCTACGAGCTGGTCACCAACAACCAGACCCAGCGGGTGAGGAGCCACGTGCCGGGGGTGACGGAGTGGCAGGAGGGGTGGCAGGACTGCATTGTGGCTGTCTTTGGAGGCAGCTTGCCCAGCTGGCATCATGCCCAGCCGTGGCAGCCCTTGTCCATTGGCCAGCCCTGCTCTCCAGGGTGGATGGAGCATGCTGAACCCACCAGGGGAGGGATGAACACTGGCACAAATGGTGGATGCTCAAGCCCTTCTCCTCTCTCCCAGCTCCTGCAGGAGGCCACCATGAGCTTGCTGTGGTGCTCGGGCAGTGGGGATGTCATCGAGGACTGGTGCCGCTGTGACTCGAGTGCCTTCGGGGCTGACGGGCTGCCCACCTGTGCACCTCTCCCACACCCAATGTAGGTGCCCAGCCTGGCCTTTGGGTGTGATGGTCTGTGAAGAGGTGGTGATGGCCAGCGGTGTGGTGGGGCTGTGGGCCTTTGTGGGACAGGTTTGCAAACTGATGGGTGACCTGGGAATTGAGAGTACAGAGTTGCAGTGTCTTTTCTGAGCTCAGCTGAGGACTATGGAACTGGTTGTGGATCCATCCTGGTAAAGCAACCCTAGGGAATGAGTCCTTTGGACCAACATGCCCAGAGCCAGGAGGGGAAAGGGAGGGGGAGTAATTTCTCCCCTGAGGTTGCTGTCTCCTGTGAGTTAATGGCTTTGAATCCCTTTTGTTGTGAGAGAGTAATGCAAAAATTGTCCCCCAGCCTGCGTCTCTCCACTGTACATGAGCCCAGCAGCACACTGGTGGTTCTGGAGTGGGGCCACTCGGAGCCCCCCATTGGGGTGCAGATTGTGGACTACCTCCTCCGTCAAGAGAAAGTCACTGACAGAATGGACCACTCCAAGGTGGAGACAGGTGAGTGGGGACTCCACTGGTTCTCTAGGGAGAGTGGGGTGGAGATGTTAGAAGAGAGCCTCTGTCTTTGTCTTTGCAAGGGGATGCTGCAACAAATCAAATATCCTGTGGAAGAGAGAGCAGCCCTTCTCCTGCCCACCATGCTGCAGGAAGGGGCAGCTCCATACCATAGGGATGAACTTTTCTGGAAAAGCAGTGGGTCCAACTTTTCACCAAGTTCAATGTGTTAGCCTTGGTCCCCGTTGGCACCAGGCAGTGTGGCAGAGGCACAGGCTCTCCACAGCCCCAGGGACACCTGTGTCATCACCAGTGGCACATCCTCCCCCTCTCTCCCTAGAGACGGTGCTGAGCTTCGTGGATGACATCATCTCTGGTGCCAAGTCACCCTGTGCCATGCCAGCCCAAGTGCCTGACAGACTCTCCTCCACCATCTCCCTCATCATCCGCTGCTTGGAGCCCGACACCACCTACATGTGAGTACCCTGTGCCATGCCTGTGGCACTGCTGACATCCTGTTTGAAGCTGCCTGTATTTCCATGTGGTCTTGGGAGCCCAGAGCTTTGTTTTTTCCTCTTCTCATCCAGGTTCACCCTCTGGGGAGTTGACAACACAGGAAGACGTTCCAGGTCAAGTGATGTGACCGTCAAGACACCCTGCCCTGTGGTAGATGATGTGAAAGCTCAAGGTGAGATGGAGGGAGCTGCTGGGCTGTGATGCTTGGGACAAGAGGGAGTTCCCCCTTCCAGCATGTTCCATACATGTCTCCTGTCCTGGCTGTAACATCTCCTTCACCCATAGTGGCCCAGGAGCTGCCACATCGTGTGGAGGGCTGAGATGGGGGGCTGCAGGAGGCACACGTCCTCTCTGAAAACAAAAGTGAATAAATGGTGTTTCACTAATGCTACCTGATGGCGTCACCCATTTCTTTTCTTAATTAGACCGAATTGTGGGAAGCTAACCTGGACTGAGTGCAGGGAATGCCATTAGTCTGTTGGGACTTTGTCCTGATATGATGCAAATCATAACTCAGTGGACTTAGTTCTGGTCCTGGTTTCCCTAGAACTGAGCTTTAGCCCTGGTGGGCTCTATTCCTGCCTTTCCTTGCTCCCCACTGAACACCCTCTGTCCTTCTGCCCAGAAATAGCAGACAAGATCTACAACCTCTTCAACGGCTACACCAGCGGCAAGGAGCAGCAGACAGCCTACAACACCCTGCTGGACCTGGGCTCCCCCAGCCTGCACCGAGTCCTTTACCACTACAACCAGCACTACGAGAGCTTTGGGGAGTTCACCTGGCGCTGTGAAGATGAGCTGGGGCCCAGGTAGGCTTGGGAGCTGAGTTGGCTGAGCAGGCAGGCCTGCCCACCAGCAGCCTTGTCCCTCATGGATAGTGGTCACCAGGAAGGCATCTCTTCAACAAAAATCATGATATGATGATGGATGATAGATCTCAGAGTGTCACAATGGGATTTCTATTTTGCTGGATGCTGTGGGTGTGCAAGGACCACTAACATAGGACAAAGTGGAAAGTGGTTGACTGTTGTCCACCCTACACTGTTATCCATCCCATCAGCCCTAAACTGTCTCTAGAGTTTGGCCTTACATGTTTATGCTATGCAGAGTGGCAAAGGGATGGGATTCTCTTTCTTCCTTCACAGCTGATGCCACAGGCAAAAGGCAGAAGGTCTTGGAAAAATAATGCACCTTTGAGGCATGGAGATTGGACTCTGCTTCCTGTCTTTTCCTGGGCTTTGGCTTGAACTGAATGCACCTCTGTGTGCTGAACTGTGTCAACTTGTGGTCCCCAGCAGGCAGAGGACTGACTTTAGGTCTGAACTGTACATTTCCTCACTTTTGATCCACATCTGTGGTTGTGTGGGGGTGACATGAGTGTTTTTGGTGCCCAGGCAGTGCTGAGCTGCCACAGCAGGTTTTGGAGGAGGTTGTCTTGAGCTTTTCCTGCCTAAAATAGTCTCTTTGTGCCTGAGTAAGCACCATTTCTTCTCTTCAGGCTTCTCCAGGTCACTGAAGCCCCTCCAGCTGCCTGAGGATGTCCCAGGCTTGTGGAGATAGCCAGATGTTCCCTTCTCCCCACGTCCTTCAACATCTGCTTTCATCTGCGTGGTTTCCCAGTAATGTAGATATTTCCAGTCAGTTTAGCAAGCTGGGCTGAGAGATTGCGTGTGCTGCAGTGGTGTTTCATAGCATCTGGCCTCCAAACAACCAGAGCTGTGACCTGATCTGGAAATCGGGGTTACTTTCACATGTACATCAACCAGAGCTCCTATGTATGGAATTCATGGCCTCCGCCTTACACTGTGCCCCACACCTCCTCTTGCTGCTCTCACCACTGTCTGTCTTCTTGGCCTGCTTCTCCAGGTGATCCCTTGTGTGCTTCTAGCAGAGGATAGGAGATTCTCCATGTACATTCTGTCCTCCAAACCTCTGCCAGGCAGTCAGAGAGACTCAGCAAATAGCTTGTGCCCCTCTTGCACTTTGTGCATTGGACTTGTCTCCTGGTACAGGTGACTGGTGGGAAACTCTGAGGAGACCCTCCATGCCCTGGAGTGGAGGTGGGTTCTCTTCTCTTTTCCCTTTCCCCATTTATGTCCTAAGCAATGTGAGCTCTTTGAGGCACACCCTCAAAGCTCAGTAGCAGCATTGCAACATGGAGTCTTTTTAGGGCAGAGGCTCCCAGCAGCTCCTCTGCCCAGGGTTGCCTCATTCCCCCAACACCGAGTGGGATCAGCAGGCTTGGACTTTAGTCTCACCTTTGTCTTGATCCCAGCTGTGGTGATGCTGCTCTGTCTCCACTTCCAGATGTGAAATCCAGCCCCAGTTTGCACAGACCATCTGACATCTGTTGTGGTGATTTGCATGAGAAGCACATGAAATTCCTTACGTGACAGACTGGAGTCGTCACAGAGCCGCTGCCTCACTGAGGCTGAGTGTTGCCACTGCTGCTCTCTGCCCCGGTGAGACCGAGGAGCAGCCAGAACACGGGGTGGGAGCTGCTTCCTCGAGCCCCACGAGGCAGAGGCACTGCCATGGAGCAGTCAGAAATGCCACTGAATTACCCAGATGATACCGTTTTCTGTGTGAATCTACGAGCCAGAGGGTTAATTGCACCCTCTGGAAAAGCTGGAGCGCTCAGGATGGGATGACGCAAGTTGCTGATGAAGTGTTTGCAGCTCGCACTACTTGGAAAGAGGCATTTAGGCAGCTGCAGCGGGCTCTGGTGATGACAAATCTTGGAAAGCAGACCTCCTGTTTGATCGTCTGCGAGGGCGAGGCACCCAGACTGGTGGTGACAGGACAAATCACTTGCAGATGACATTATTTAGCCAGCAGACAGCGTTTGTTTGACTGTTACTGATGCTCCTTTGAAGTCGTGGATGCGGACCCACGCGACTGACTCTACTAGCATGTCCCTCCTCCTCCACACGTCCAGGGCACCTCCTACTCTGCTCATTTGTGGCACACTCGGCTCCCTTCTTGGCAGTGCTGGCTGCTGGACTGAAGAAGCATAACTTGTTGTGAGTGCACAGACAACTTGTCTGAGGCTATGAAGGCAAGTCGCTCCCTCACAGTCCAAGAAGGGATGCAGAGAGTCCTGGTGTTTGCAAAAGGAAAGGAAATGGAGAAAAAAGCAAGCAGTAAGTGGAAGTTGGATTTGATGCAAAACCTAGTGAAGTCTGGTGGTACCTATGGGCTTTGAGCCAAAATCTGTGGGATCCTATCAGGCATTCCTGTGAGGGTGCCTGTAATGCTGGAGGAAGAGAGGCACTCGTGGCACCTTGCTCAGGTGTCAGATGCAGAGACCAAGACAAGTGAGAGCTTGGCTGTTTCCTCATGGCTGGCCAGCTTGGGTGGCTGTCTCCAGAGCCAACACCATGCTAACCACCTTTGCCTCTCTGGCATTCCCTGGACATGAGCTCTAGGGTGGCATTTGTCCTGTGGCTGCAGAGCTGGACAACCTTTCAGTGGCTCCAGACTGGGCCCTTGGAGCTGCAGTCACATCCAAGGTTTTCTCTCCAGGAAAGCCAAGTTTGGCTCTAACTGGACTTGGGGCAAATTAATTCCTCTTCAAGCAGCTCTACCACGGTGTGCCTGGCCTGGAGGGAGGTGTGGAGAGGCAGTGGATGTTCCTTCATATCTTCATATCTTTGGTCTGGGTTTCCAGGCACATGGGATACCTTCAAGATGCTTCATTTGAATCCATTGCCTCCACAGTGGCCACGTTCCCTGGAGATCACCCAAAGTGTGAGACAAATTTAAAATGAACACAATGTGTTTTATCTGTACAAACTGATTTTCTTGATAAAAACATTAGAAGCACAATTTTAAGAGGACAAATTTGAAAAGAAGAGAACACAACTTAGATCATGTTTGGCCATGATCCTCTGTGCTCTTCCAATATCTCATCCAATACAAGAGGCTGGTGATTTAGCACTTCCTCACTACCAGGACAAGCCTGCACTGAGGCTGTGATGCCCTGGGTGTGCTGGATGTCTGTTGCAGAAGATGGATTCATCCTGGACCTCCTCTGCCTCTGTCACCTGGCCTTCTCTCAAGGCTTCCTTGGCTGTGTCGTGGCTCTTTACAAGCTGCTGCTGCAGTGACTTGCTTTCCCTCGTCTTGTTCTCCACAATGGGAAGATGCAAAATCCACATGCAAAGAACCAGGGAGCTCTGCCACAGCCCCTGCTCTCTCAGAGCTTTTTGGATGTGTTTGATGTATGCCCCAGAATAACCCTTCTGGTTTGCACGGTGTCCTGTAGGACACATTTCCTAAGTTGTTATTAAATATTGCGAGCCATGTAGCAGGAGTGTCATTCACTGTACTTATGTCTTGTGATATTGCACCCTATGCAGATCATAATTTTTATCTCACCTTCAACCTTCCATACAGACCCTCACAAGCCAGACATGACATTCTGGTTTGGACTTTTTATTTTTCTTAAATCTCCCTCCTCCTCAGTGGTATCCTGGCGTGCTGCTCCCAATACTGTGCATTTCTGGCACTAGAGAAGTTGAGGATGCCCCATTCCTGGAAATGTTCAAGGCCAGGTTGGGACTTGGAGCAACCTGGTCCAAGTGGAAGATATCCCTGCCATGGGACAGGGGAGTGGAACAAAATTATCTTTAAGGTCCCTTCCAACCAAACCATTCCATGATTCTGTGATTCCTATACCAAGCCATGAATGCCCAGCATAGTTCCTGAATATGCAGCACATACACTGAATGGAGAGGACTCACATGGTGACACTGTTCTGGGCTGGCCATATATGTCATGCCTGACACTTCTTAGCTTTTATCCCCACTGCCTATAGGGCTACTGGCTCCTGGTTTCCCATCCTGTTATATTTGGGGTCCAGTAGCTGCAACAGTGACTGGTGGTGTTGCTTGAGTCCTTGGTGACATCCACCCCAAGGGGTGCAGGGAGTTTCACAGCTACACCTGTGACTGTCTCCTTGATAAACTCTCAGCAAACCTGGCCTTGTTGTGTGAGTGGTACAGGGTGGAAGAAGAAGAGGGGACAGGACAGTGAAGTGTGAATCCCGAGACCAGTGCAGCAGGTCCAGCACTGCCATGGTGACATGGGCATGTCTGCCAGGAGCAGGGGCTGTTCTCACATGGGTTTAGCTTGCAAATGGTGTATCCCCACAGCCCCACCATCCCTCCTTGTCCTGGCAGCTGCACACAGCTGCTCTTGCATTATCTCTTCTCCCTCAAGGAGCTCCCATGGTGTCCTTAACTGTCTTTACTTTTCTCTCCTCATACATTCCTCCCGCCCTTCCCGCCATCCTCTCCGTGGTGTCTCCATCACTCCTGCCACCCCTCGCTGTCCATCGCCCCCCGGCATCTCCCCTTGCCCGCCCTCGCTGCAGGAAGGCTGGCCTCATCCTCTCGCAGCTGGGGGACCTCAGCAGCTGGTGCAATGGCCTCCTGCAGGAGCCCAAGATCAGCCTCCAGCGCTCGTCCCTCAAGTACCTTGCCTGCCGCTACAGCGAGATCAAGCCCTATGGGCTCGACTGGTCGGAGCTCAGCCGGGACCTCAGGAAGACGTGCGAGGAGCAGACGCTGAGTGTCCTTTACAATGACTATGGTGACAAGGACTACTGAGTGCTCTGGGCACCTGCTCTCAGGCTGGCCTTCCCATGGGCATTTCTGAGGGTTTTACACGTGGACCCATGGAGGGGGAGGATGTCACTGATGTTTCTGGAGACAAGAATTTGGACTGGGGAGCAAAACCGGCTGCTCTGTGCAGGACTGACTCAGTATTAGTTTCTTCTTCAACTTGGCCAAAAGCCTTTCTAGTTAGAAGTCTTGTGGGACCCAGTTTTCTTGGTTTTGTTTTATTCATTTTGCCAAGAGGTTCCTCAGCATTGGTGGAGAAGGCAGGTTGGGAGGGCACAGCCCTCTTCTGCCCCATCCTGCCCTGGCTGTGGGGACTGTCTCCAAAGGTGGGTGACACCAGTCGTGGGAGATACATGGTGACACAGCCAGGATGGGAGAGCAGGTGATGCAGGCAAAAATGGAGGCAGGGCATGAGGTCAGGTTGAGATGCTTATGGTTATGGCTGAGCTGATCAGCCACTCGGTGGCCAGCAGGGTTGGGATGGGTTTTTTGCAATTGTAAAGCATGAGGTCTGGGTGAGGCCTGAGAGAGCAGTGGTGCAGCTGACGGGCAGAGCTGGCGTGGTGTCATCAGCTGGGGTGAAGAGGCAGGGGCATTGTGACCCCATCTCCTCAGGTTCTTCTGCCATGATCAAAACCCACATGTGCTCCAAGATGCAGAGTCCTCCAGAACAAAAGCAGCTTGGCCTCAGGGCCAGTAGTCAGCTGGACATTGTGAGCTTTCTTCTTGAGGGACCACATTCCTAGGAAGTCAACTTTAAAATCCTTTCTATTACCTTTTTTTTTACCTACCATTATAAAAACTTAGAAGCAACATCAAGCTGCTGCTGAGGAGAACTCAGCTAGGAGAGCAGCAGCCAGATGGCACAGCCAAGATGTTCTGCACCAGACACCTGCAGCTGTGGTATAGCCCAGGCTCTGCGTGGTGAGGGGAGAGGGATGCAAGGTACCCCAGTGCTGTGGTGCAGGATGGTGCTGAAGGTTCTGGTCCCAGAGAGGGCATGGAGGACAGGCTTCTGGGGGTGTTGCTTGCCCATGGTCAGGCTCACTTCTGCCTCTTCTCTGGTAACTTTTTTTTTAAAGCCAGAGAGCTGGGGTTGTACTGGGACACTGGGTTTGGTTCGGAGCAAACAATTCTCCAAATCCCTGTCACTGCTGATGATGTTGGAGGCAGAAAACAGGTTCCTTTTAGCTTCAGCTTCCTGCCTGGTTTGCAGAGGAGGCACCTCTGGACTTGCCAGCTGTGCACCTTTGATCTAGACAAGACTGGAGCCCTACAGTGAGATTTTTACGATGCCTCCAGAGAGAAATTTCCTTTTCATTTTTTTCAGTCTTGGCAGGAACAGTCTTCAGCCTGTCTCATATGATTTTCTGCCTCATTCCTCCTCCTACCTGCCAAGGACATGGCTTGAATATTTGTGTGGTGCTGAGAGGGAGGTGGCTGTGCTCTGCACCCTGTCGCTGCCGACAGCGCTGCATCACTGTATTTTCTCAACAGCAGTTCAGTGTCTTCCTGCAGGACCACACAGTGCTCTGCTCTTTCCTTCTCATGGGCAGACATCTCTCCAGGGGCAGCTGGCCTGGACTGGGGAGCTGCTGGGAGCAGCCACCAGCAGTCAGTATGACCTGGGCATCCCTGTGTCATTGCTGTAATGTGTGTCTAGCAGGGGTCATCAGACAAACATTTGCTCTGTGCAAGAAGGAAGTCTCCTGGATCCTTTTGGCTTTTTCTCATGTGTTTGTCCTTATATTTTGATGTGCCTGATGCTGCCAAGGGCTTAGGGCTCAGAGCAAGACCAGTGCCACCTCCATGCACAGGTAGAGATAGGCAGGTGATCTGTACTGAGTCATCACTCCTTTTCATTTTAGCAAGACTCTTGGCCAAGACACTTCTGTGTATCCTTTTGCTTATCCCAGCAGATGCTGAGACAACTTTTAACTTCCAGCCAGGCAGCCATCCAGCCGTGGGCAAAGGGCACCTCTGCTCAAGGCCTCCAAGGGATGTTTGAACGAAGGCTGCTCTGGCCCAGACACCACTTGGTTTCTCGCCAAGTAATACTGTGTACATGGCCTTTATGTGAAATGCAGACTGTTTTCCTTTGGGTAGCAGACTCTTCTCTTTTATTGCTTACTAGGTGCAGCAGCAAGGACAGGAGCAGTGCTGTCTGCCAGCCACTCGCTGTGATACTGCCAGGAAAACCCTGGACACCCCATGCATTCACACCTGCCTAGGTTACTTTTTCATCTGGCCTCAAGATTTATGCTGAGGTTCTGCAGATATTTCTGTTCTGCTTCTGTGCTGACACGTCAAAGCCCTTGCATAGGCAACCAAAGCCCTGCAGCATCATCAGCCAGCTGGGTCGGGCTCTGCTCCCTGGGTACCAGCTTCTCCATGGGCTGGGCTTTGGAGAGTGAGGGGAAAGCCACCCCTCCAAAGTCCTTTGGCAGCACCCTTGCACAGCTGGATGGGGCTCAGCATCCTCACCCTGTGACAGACTGTGCAGGCTGCTGGCAGGGCTGTGCTCTGCTGGTTTGCCTGCTGTGGTACCCCTGCAGCTTCTGTGCTGGCAGGGCCTGGCAGCGTGGCACATCTGTGGGGCCACTTTCACAGTGACCCTGGCCTTGTGAGGGCTTCCTTCTTGGTTTCCTCACTCTAGCTTTGCAATTCAGAACCTTGTCCAAGCTTGGATTTTCTTGCCCAAGTCTCTCAGCTACCACACGAGTCCATCTCAGACAAATGCCAGCAGCCACCATGGGGGACCAGATCATTCCACCATGGGGGCTGGCCATTGGCTGCAGACCTGGCCTTGGTGAGATGTGCCTTGTGGGGCTTGCTCACCCAAAATAGGCGTGCCCTGGTCTAGTGGAAGGTGTCCCTGTCCATGGCAGCAGGGTTGGTACCAAATGATCATTAAGGTCCCTTCCAATCTAAACCATTCTATGTCTCTGTGGTTCCCTGCACAGCTGACACCATCCACATCTGCTGCAGGGTCCTACTGCTGGGCCTGCACAATATTTCCTCTCTTGGACTCCCAATTCTTCCCAAGCTGCCAGCAACATGAGAACTGTTTTCCAACCATTTCTGCAACCTCCTTCAGCCCCCTGCCCTTTCTTTTTGTTTTATTTCTGAATTAATGAGCAATCATTCACCTGAGATGAACCTCTGGGTCATTAACTTTTCTTTGCTGCGTCCGTACCCCTGTAATAGCATTACTACCTTTTCCTTGTCGTGGAGTTATTTAACATATAAAGACAGTTTGGTCCTTTTCTTTACAAAGATGGCTACAATTCATGTTCCTTGATGTTCTATTAAAACTCTAATGTGATGTTTTACTACTGTAGATTGAAAGTAGGGTGCTTTAGGGTGAGATAGCCATGTGGCAAGAAATACAAAACCCTTCTGGATTACTTTGAAAAGAAAAAAAGAATAAAAAAGAAAGGTTTTAAACAACAGCAACAAAAATCATTGTAACACTATGTAAAACTCCAGATGATAATTTAACTGACTATTAAACGGAGCTGTTAGTAATCCCTGGCTCTGGCAAACTGGAGTGTTTGTTTATAGTTTTGGTCCAGTTGATGTCATCTTTGGTTGCAGATGAAACACTCTCAGCCTTTGTACTTGGGTGAGTCTTCACACAAGTTTAGCATTAGCCTGTCTGCCCACTGGGTTAGCCAAGTCCCAAACCACTCAGCACACACAGATGGAGCCGTGTCCTGCGCCTCGTCTTGCCCACCTGCTCTACTGGACATGGGAAGGTAAAGTTGTCTCCAGTAATCACTTTTTTGGGGAAAAAACTGCATTTGCACGTCCTCAGCAAGGGTCTCTCAGTCCTTGATTTGCAAACCTCCACAGAGGCTGGGAACTTGGAAGCAGAGTCCAAAAAAGCCATTTTTTAATATATAAGGTGGATTTTACCCACCTTTTAGCCATTCTTTTAGTATATAAGGACAGTATGTTGGTGCTGCCTGGTGGTCAACCACCCCTGGAGAATGTCCTGGTCCATCTGGCAGACTTTTGACAGAGGACTAGGATCAACAGAAGTATTAATGTCCCACAAAGAATGTGAAAACCAGTGCCTGAACAGAGGTGAGATCTGCAAAAGATGCCAAAAGCCACTTACAGTGCTGTGTTGTGTCTAATGGTCAGACCATCAGGACTTACCAGGGCAGGTCCCTTGGCCAAGCCCAGTGTGTATTGCCACCTGCCCTGCCAGATGGGTGGAAGACCCAGGGAGAGCCTGGGCAGACAGACAGGCAGACAGGCAGGACACTTGGGAGGACACAGGGGATTTAGGAACTATAGCACACGAATCCATAGGAAACCAGACTTCATCAAGTCTCATGGAACAACCTGATTTTTTTTCCCAGTGCTAAATTGCAGGAAAATAAGCTAAAAATACACCCAATACTTTCCTTCTGCTATTTTCCATGCAGTTAACCAGCATCTCATTGCACAATAAACTGTGGCTATAGAGTGAGATGGAGGAGGAGGAGGAAGAGGAGGAGGAGGAGGAGGAGGGTCTGTGTGGCAGCAGGGTGTGCAGCTGCAAGCCTAAACTGCTGTGTCAGTATCTCAGCACAGCTGGCTCATCACAAAGTCTTCTCAGGGGTCATCTGGCTTGCAATTCATGGGGGTTTGGAGAAAGTCACCCCAAAAAAGGGTGGACTGCAAGGGGTGCATCACCAGCACACTGGTAGGTTTTTAGGAAGGCTTTGGTTGTGTGTGTGTGTGTGTTGGAAGGGTTGCTTCTCTCCAGTGTGTGTGGTTTGGGGAGCTTTGCCCTAAAGAGGACATTTAATGTCACCAGGAGATGCTGTTCCTCCTCTGGGACTGAGTCCCTGTGCAAAGACCAGACATGACCAAAAGACCAATGAGGAACGTCAGAGATGGTTGGAGGAAGAAGAGTGGGGTTTAAACACAGGGCAGGAGCTTTTTGGTGTTTCTTAGTTCATAGGTACAAAATTTACTTGGTCACTTAAGAAAACAATGGAAAAAGAAATCTCCAAATCTTAAAGCAACTTTATTGTCTTGGGTTTTAACTTTCTTGCCAGGATACCACATGGTTATCTGGCTCTAACGTGGGCCACCTTCTGCTCCCCATCCACAGATACACACACAAACACACATACACACACATTTCCCTACATTTTAAGTGGATTAATTACAAAAAGTGACCAGTTTGTAGCATAACCCAAAAGCCTTCTGCAAAAGTGTTCTTGCAGCTGGTGGCACAGCAAAAGGTGCCTGGGTGGCAGCCTTGAATTAGGGGGAGGCATTGGAGGTGAGTGTCCCCTCGCACCCAAAACCCAAAGGAAATCTCCAATTGGGCTGTGACTGTTGTAGGAGAGTCTGTGGTTTGGGAAGAGGTGAATATGTCAGACCAAACCACCTCCCTGGCCCCCTTTCGGGTGAATCAAGGAGGCAGGAGAGATGGAGGATCAGAAGATTATTTATTTTTCATAGATTTTTATAAAAAATAATTATCAAATACAAAAAAATAAAAATAGCAGCAGCCTCCATTGTGAATAAAACCCTAAAGGGGACAAAAACCGCTCAGTGTCGCTATAGAAGAACAATATTTTGGTATGTAGAAGCTGTCTGGTCATAAGAAGCACAAATGTCTACCAGCCAAGCCAGCACTTCCAGTCCCATCCCCCAGTTCCCCTGTCTGTGGGGCACAGTCTCTTCCCTGCACACACCGGTGAGCAGAGGAAAAAAACAGGATTTTCATGCCAAAAGGATACAAATTTGGTATATAAACACATGGGCATCCAGGTAATGCTGACACCAGGCAGGGAAGGGTTTGTCATGGCAAGCTGCTGGGACTTGAAATTCTGCTTCTGTGTGTCATGTTCATCCCATGTCCCCACTGTCCCCACCTGTGGGGGGCTGCCAGCTCCCCACTTCTGCTGTGTTGGAACCCCTGGATCTCCCCTTTCCTGCACTGGTGGAGCAGGACAGGCTGCCTGAGCTGCACATCCTGGGGGTGTTGGGCCAACTATTATTTGAATTTCCTTGAGTTGCTTGAGGGCTGTTTTTTTAATTGAAAAGTGGATATCTGACAAGATATTGCTGCTATCTGCCCAACTGACAGTGAATTCTGGGGCGGTGTCACTTGTGCATGATGAGAACAAAAATGTCAGTGTCCCAAGAGGAGATGGGGCTCATTGTCCCCCACCTCTCTTCAAATCTCTGCCTAGACCAGGTGGATGGGGACACTTGGGGTCAGGAAGAGGCTTGAAGAAGGACAAGGCATCTCCTGCCTGGATGCTGGTAGGATGTCCAAGCACCTCTGCCCCTACTCAGGTCCTCCAGTAAAACAGAACCGTAGGAAATTCCTGACAAAATAGGTTGGGGTAGAGCTAATGGAAGCTGTGTTTTCAATAATGTATCATTTTCAACGATGCCTTGAAAATTCCTGGTCTCTCCACACCGTGTCACCCTCTCTCCATCACTCCTTCACCAGACAAACTCTGGCTCCAAGCCTGTATCCAACAGCACAGGCCATGCAGGCAGGACACAGCCTGGACGCCTTTGGTCCCAGCCTGCAGCTCACCCGGGGGCACTGCAATGAGTTCCTACTCTGTGGTCCCTTCTCTGCTCTCCTCTCTTCTTTCTCTCCCTTTTCTCTGCTCTTTACAGCACAAAACCATCAGTGATAATCCCAGCTGGAGCCAGGCACCTTCCCTATTGCTGCCTGTATGTGGCTGGGTCCAAGCTGAGCTTCTGGGGATCACTTATGGGGGGCAGAGTTTCTTGCTGGGCTTCTCTGAGGCCAGAATTGAATCTGCAGACTTTCACTTAGTGCCTGCAGGAGCAAGAGCCTCTTGGAAGTCAGCAACTGTACATCCAGCGTGGGGCTGGGACAGAGATAACAATACTACTAATACTAAGGAAAATCTCAGTGAGAAAAGATGATTCTCAAAGTCTCCTGACAGGTTTTTTTTCGTCCTTTTGGCATTACAGGATGTAGTCTCCTCTGAGAGCTGAAAACACAACTCAGTTGGAGCTCAGATGTGGGGGAAAGAGAAGAAGGACCACCACAGCATCCTTCATTCAAGCATCACACAGCTACACTGGTTTGGCTTCTACATCCAGTGGGGTGTGCAGTGCTGGGGGAGTGAGACAGAGAGGGAGCATGCTGAGCCTTTGCTCCTGTTGACCATGCAGTGATCCCCATGGACACTGACCCTGCCCAGAGGGCTCAAAATAATCTGTGATAGATGCCTGTGGTACCCTTGGAATCTGTTGTGCTCACTGGGATGATTCAAGGGCACAGTAATATTTTTTCTCAACCCCAGAATCCTGATCCTGATCCTGATCTACACCCTAAGAAGAACAAGGCAAAGCACTGGCAAATACCAAGGGAAAAAAAACCCCAAACTTGGAAAACTTGGTCTCTGCCAGATGCCCAAATCACCTTGAGGTGGGAGCCTCCATGCCTGGGGAGCTCTCTCCTGGCATGGCCTGGATGTTTGGCTTCTCTCTCTGTCCTCCTTCCAGCTCAGCAAGGAAGGGGAAAATCCCTGCTCCTCCTGCCCTGACCTGTGCTTTTCCCAATGGTTTGTACTTCACAGCAGCATGGGTGTGTGATAAAGGATATCCTTTCTCAGCTTCATCGAGAGCAAAGAAAATATAATATATATTTTTATATATATTATATATATGTATATAGATATAATTAAGTTTAAATATTTGCAGAGAGATCACAACTACCTCGACCTTGCTAAAAGAAGTCTGTACAGCAGAGAGGGGTGAATAGTGACAAAAATCCAGAGCAAAGACAGGCACCCAGGAGCCGCACCAGGACAAACATCCGTGGCAGCACCCGGGCTCTCGGCGTGGATGGGCCCTGGCCCAGCGTGTGGCTGCGGCGGCCCCAGACCGCCGGCTGAGCGCCTCCTGTGGGTTCCGGAGGGAGCAGCCATGGGGAGGGGGCCACATGCCCGCCCTCCTGGGCTCCCGGGTGGCCCGGACGCAGTCGCCATCCCCCTGCCCGGCTCTCCCTCACGCTCTGCCCCCTTGCCCCGCCACTCCCGCGGCCCCGCTGCTGCCCCTTGGCTCCCCCGGCGCTGCCTGACCCAGAGAGGCCCTCATGGCGCCGCTACTGGTTCTCCTCGGCCGCCGGGTCGCGGCACGTGCACTCGTCCTGGTCGCAGTCAGCAGCAAACGGGATCACCTGGGGGACAAAGGGACAGCTCAGCCTCCGCCCTGCGACACCCCCATGCCCCCGCAAGGCCTCTCCCCCCTGCTATGGACAGACAGACATTTTGGGCTGTGCTCTCTTGTTGGCACTGCCAGGCTCTGCGCTCACTGAGGAATGGGCTCTGATACAACTTGAACCCAGCTGAGTTTTGTTCTTAGCCTTTTCCTTTTTGTCAATGTGTTTTGAATTTTGCGGCTGAAGTCGGGTTGAATCTTATGCCCCAAATGGGCTTCTCCCTGGGAAGAAGTGTCCCCTGATGGGTGTAAGACATTCAGACTAGGCCTGGCAGTGGTGAGGCACCTCCAGATTAAAGTTTAACTTTGTTCTATTATTTTTTAAGTTTTATTTTTTACTATTAGAAAGCCCCCTTCATCCATGTCTGAACCTGTGGACCTGTCAGCTACTCCTGACTCTTCCAGCAAAGCATGAAGATAACAGAGCCTTGTCTTCTGCAGCTCTTAGAGGAACTCAACTAAGCTCTCAAAGCAAAGCTGACCTCCACACTGCCCAACACAAAAGCCAAGGTAGGTGCATTGTCCTTGTGCATTGTGGATTAAGGAAAGCCAGGCAGGATGGAGGCAGGACCAGCCGTCCATGGGGCAGGCAGTGGTTTCCTCTAGGGCCACTCACAAGCTGTGCAGCTTTGAGACACCCCATGAAAGCTGAGAGCCTCATTGCACATTATTTTCTCTACAACAACTGCATGTGACCGAGCAAGCCTGTGTTCCCTGAGCTGGTGGTAGCAGAGGAAGGAAGGAGGGCATACACTGAGCATCTGACTCCTGGTTGACAGTGGCCTGGTAGTGAGCCATGGGAGCTGAGAAAACAGTTTCCTTCAGAGGTTTTATACACACCAGGCTCAGAGCCAGGAGTTTTTCTTACTGTGAAAACATTTGATTTTTCACAGACTGGATCAGCAAAGGAAGGGCTGGAGTGCTTTGGGGATTTTTTGATGTTTAAACCCTGTATTTCTCCATCTGCCTTAACAGGGATGTGCTGGAGACTTGTTGAGCAGAAGATCTGGGCGGGATGCAAGCTGGGTCTGGGTCTCCTGAGAGCCATGGGACTGAACCCTCCCCACTTCCTACTGTGAACCCATCCTTTATTTTGGCCATGCCTTGCTCCGAGATGTCATGATATTGTTGTGGGGATTTCACTCATCACTTGGGTGTAAAGCCTCTTCTTTCCTATCTCAAGTGGATCTTCCCAGGATTTTATTTTTCCTTTTCTCTGTGTATGTATGCGTGATGAAAGGAGAAATGATTCAAGCTCCACAACAAAGATGAGAAGATCCAAATTCACATATTTTCGCAGTGAGAAATTATTTCATGCCCTGTGATTTGTTTTGCTGTTGGATATGATTAGGAAGAATGGGCTGTGAGTGCTGGATAGCAAGTGAGGTGGGAGGGAAGATTGTGATGGGAGACAAAGAAGGGTCTGTGCAACCCTAACGCCAAGTTGCTCCCTCTATACTGTTCTTCCCTCCTTCCCTCCTCAGAGAGGGAAGAAAACATCACTAGTAGCAGATGCCAGTGGACCATACCAAAAATCCCCTGAGACAGCTCAATTACACAAGGTGACTTCTGACGCACAGTGTCTAGCACTATGTCCTAGGGAAGTCATTTCTTTGGGACACATTTCCCAAAACGAGAGGAAATCCCATGAACCTCAGTGAGAGCTGGGCTGAGGTTTCAATCACACTGGCCTGAGTCCAAACCCCGCTCTTAATCAGTGCTATGATGTCCATCAGCTTCAGCTGGCTTTGGTTTAAAATCGTGCGTTTGTTCTCCGTTCATGGGAGAATTACATTGCAGGCTCAGTTCCACAGCCAGCAAAGCCAAAGAACATAGATAGCAGTCACCCCTGAATCCACAGATCCCAGCCAAGGCCACGGGAGGTGCTCTCTTACCTTCCTGGAGGACAGTGTGGAGGAGCAGCAGTCCCCGCCGTCATACTGGCAGTATGCCCGGTTGTTGATGGTGTCACACCAGCCGTCTGCTTGGAAGGGCTAAGGCAGAGGAAGAAGGCTTTGTGAAAAGTTGTTCAAAAGCATAAGGTTGCCCCCAAAAGTAGAGGTGCAAGGTTCCCAGCAAGTCCCCTGTGCCTACTTCCACCATACACATCCCCCTCTTCAAAGCCAAAGAGCACCAGATATCCCAGCTGGTGTGGATGAAGCAGCGGGTGTTCCAAGGGCAGCAGCTAGAGGATCGTGGAATTGTGTCAGAAATGTTAAATGGCATGAGCAGCCATTCAGAAAACCAGTTTATTGTTGTTTAGTTACATGAGTCATCTGATCAGAGAAGAAGCAACTGGGGCTGAGAAGCAGCCAGCGATGGCTGAAAAACTATCCCGTGCGAGGGCTGCGACCAGCGCCACGCATGGGAAGCACTCGCAAGGAGGCGTCAGGAGTGGTCGGCAGCCAAGGTTTATTTATCACAGATCTACACCAGCACTGCCAAGCAGCCACTGAACTAGCTACAGGATGGAGAAGCCATTTGTTCATAGAGTGATTAGTAATGAAATGCTTCTTTCACTTCGGGCTCTGTGATTGTACTTACTGGCCCAGCAACAATGGCTGCCCTCCAGGACGTTTTCCATCAGAATCTTGGAATTATGGAATGGTTTTGATTGGAAGGAGCCTTAAAGACCATCTCATTCCAACACCCCTGCCATGGGCAGAGACATCTTCCACTAGACCAGGTGTCCAAATCCTGCCCAATCTGGTCTTGAACATTTCCAGGGATGGGGCAGCCGCAATTCCACTGGACAACCTGTGCCTGTGTCCCACCACCCTCAGAGTCAAAAATTTCCTCCTAATGTCTAGTTTAAACCCACCCTCTTTCAGTTTAAAGCCACTACCCCTTATCCTATCACTCCATGCCCTTGCCAAAAGTCCCTCCCTGACCCTTATGTAGTCCTGGAAGGTGCTTTAAGGTCTCCACAGAGTCTTCTCTTCTCCAGACTGAACCGGACTCTTGGTGGAAACCTGGCTATCCCGTTGCTTGTGGAAGCAGCTGACCCATTTCATTGGATCTTGTTGGCCCTAAACAACAACTGAAATCCCAAAAATGCCCAGACTCAGCCTTTGATGATGGACACTCACATGTAGCAATGTTAATCTGAATGAGAGCCTGCTGAAAAATGTCACTGCACCGCAATAGCCTTGCACCCACTGTGCCAAAGCCAACATGTGGGCCTGGTGATAATACCAGTAATTCACATGAACAAACCATGCCAAAACCAGAGAACCCGTGTGGCTTTTTGTCCTTGTGACTCAAAAGGAACAGAAATGGGTTCAACACAAGCTAATAACACTTTAGGAAGTAGCAGCAGGGATTATGGCAAACCACCAAGTCTGGTCTCCGCTATCAGTAGCACAGGCCACAGGCCAAATTCAGGCAGCCACAGAGAGATTGCATTAGCCTGGAAGATTTTGGAAGACCAGAGGAAAGAGCACACCTTCCTCCAGCTGGGAAATTGAGGCACAGCCGAGTTAGGTAGCTCACTCAAAAACAAGAAGGGATTTGACTCCAATCATTGCTGTCACAAACCGCATCCAGAGAAGACCAGGGCACAATTTCTTCAAGGCAACAGTGTTAACACTCCTCTTCCACTAAAAAGCACCAGGTGGGTCTTAAATATTGTGCTCAAAGAAGGTTTCTTAGACTCGGAGCAGCTTTGAGCACCGGGAGGGCCAGGGCAGGGATGTTGGGGCTGGCAGGTGCCAGGATGCAGTTGGGACTGGCCAGGGCCGCTGGCAGGGGAAGTCTCTTCTGGGTGTGATTTGCTTTTGCAGCCTTCCACGCGATGGAGTTTTTCCTTGAGCTTTGCTCCATATGTCATGACTCACTGGCAAAACAACACCCGTCGCTTTGGTAGTTTCCATACAATTATGGGGAGGTTTGCCCATCCCGGCTGCACAGGTCTGAAACGATTTCCAGATCCTGCATGCAAGGTGGGGGGAGGACAGAGGCAGGGACAGGATGGGGAAGGAGAGGCTCCCAGTCTCTCACTACACCTATCAGGGCTAACTGCCCCCTCCTCTCACCCAGCCAGAGCCCGTACCCCACCCTAAACAAATACAGGCTCCTATGGCAACACTTGTTGGGGAAACTTAACAACTCATGCTCCAAATTACATTGGAAAAACATATGAAGGGAAAATAAAAAATGACTAATTGGACTCAAGGCTCAGGAGAGCCAGGCACAGGGTTTGGGGATTTCTGTCCCTGCTCCTTGCCTAGAGTTTGGAGAACACGGTGATGCTGGTGCCTTTGCCTTGCTGAGAACCTCCACATGGTTTGGAGGCTTTTGCAAGCAGAAAGAACAAAAAGTAAGGTGCTGGTTACCCTCGAGGGCACAGGAGCCCTTGTACTTGCATCACTCTCATTTTGGCCTTGCAGGAATCATGGCAAGGGAGGACACAGGCAATGCAATCTACTAAGGGTAGGCGATGTGAGAGAGCAGAACCCATACAGAGTCTGTTCAGCCTGTGCTCGAGACGCGTGGCTCTAGAGAAAGCAGTGCCAGTGGTGGGAGAAGGCGGTTTGCTCAAGTCTGCAACTCGCAAAAACACCTGATGATGTTTTAAGATGCTGGCAACAAAAAGGAAAACACCAATGCCCAGCTGTGCCACATGAAGGTGATGGATGTGATCCAGGGAAATGGTCAGAATATGCATCGTCCAGTGTGTGTGTGTTGTGGGGAGGGGGTAGTGGGCTGGTTGAAATGTCTCTTATAAACAAGGAAAAAATGAATAAGGTAATTGCAGCAGCCGCTCTGCGCTGTGCTGAGTGGTGGGGAGCTGCTGGGCCAGGCGGCGTGCCACCGAGGCAGCCAGGGAGACGGGCTGTGTCAGCGGCTCTCCCGCTCGGCCATCCGTCTTCCTTGTTTGTTCAGACAGGAGCTTCAGTGGGGCGTGTGGCAGCACGTGGAGGTGCAGCATCTGGCACTGCCGGGCTGGAGCCCTGCACTGCCGGCACAAAAATAGTAACGGCAAATCAAGCGCTTGGCAATTTAAATAGGCTAAAAAAACACAGGCTTTCAAAGCTGGGAGCAGGCACAGAACAACAGAGAAAAAAATTGAAGGGGGAAAAGAATGAAAAAGGGGAAAATATTGTAGGCAAAGGAAGGATAGAAGGCTAGAAAGGACTGGTTAGATCCCAGTGCATCCCAGCCAGAAGCATCTCTGAGTGCTCAGTGGTGGAGTTTCTCTCAAGGATGCTGGGAGATGTCACGCGGGGACCAATGCCTGTGCACAGTATTTTTCCACAACCCGTGAAGAGTCCCCAGGCTGGCACCATCCCTTAGGCTGTTGTCCTGCCCAGCAGGGAGTCCTCAGTGCCATCAGTGAGGCAGGTGGGGTCCAGGCATTTTTCTTCAAATCCACTTTACACTTTTGATTCACCACCTTACAGTTTGATTCAGTGTGAAAGAGCACGAAAGGGTGCAGCAGGTGAGGGGAATGTGGATCATGAAGACTCAGTCACAGACCACATCAGTGTTGGACATATTTCAGTGCTGCATCGCTGGTGTTTGATAAACATTATTTTCCAGCAATGCAGGTTTTGCTCTGGTTGAGCACACCTAAAAGCCCGACACCTTGCTTTTGGCTATGCCCTGTTCCACATGCTTTGGAGGAAGGTGGAAAAAAAGAAAAAAAAAATCAGCATTCACCTGGCCAACTCTGTAACTGAGGAGCTGAAAGACTCCCCTGATCTGCCACTGAGATGGAAAGTGCTTGTCATTTCTATATACAGCCATTGAAAGGCTAGATCCCAGTCTCAGGGAGTCAAGTCCAGCCTTAAGAACCGAAGTGCTTTCCCCCAGACTGGTCCTGGGCTTTGTGATTCTGTTGATCCATCCAAAGAGGGTGCATAGTTTGCTTCATGGAGCTTCGAAGTCAGCATGAGTTTTTCTGTCCTTTCATTTTTCCCTTTGGGAATTGGTATTCTGGGCATCAAGCTCAGACCATTTGCATGCTAATTCAACCACGTGGCTGAGAAGATGCATGTGTTTTTGCCCTCCTCAGCTGTCACTTTGAAAGCAGCCCCAGAGAAACAGGGGAACCACCATTTGGGCAGGGACCAGCCCTGGAAAAGCTGCTGCTGCCCTCAGACTCATGCCTTGTTTATCAGCTTCACCACCAGTAATTCTGCTACTGGGATGGATGAGTCACCAGTGGTGGGAAGATGAGTTGGAAACCCCATCCCTTTGGTGGCAGGGGGATGTCAGCCCAAACCAGGCTTCACAGAACCACAGGACATGAACCTGAGTTGCCCCAGGGCTGGAGAGTGCTACAGCTGCAGGGGTCTTAGGCATGCAAGAGAAGCCGTGTCCCAGCTGAAGGTGCTGCCCCTGGCAGGGAGGAACAGACAGGATGTGGGGGGACAGGAAAGTATGGACAGGCTGCAGTAGCCCTTGGAGAGGCACAGGGCAGCTTCTCCCTGCTGGATGTCTTCCCTTCCTCCCCACCTCAGTCACTAGCAAGATCTTTCCAAAAGCTCTGGGAGGTCTCTCAGAGGACTTGAAGAGTGCCCAAAGCCTTGTTAAACATCTGGTTCACTGAAAGCCTGAATACATCTACCACCTCAGCTTGGGTCCGTGAAAATCCCCCTCCCATCCCTGTCCCAATCCCTCCAACACCTTTCCAAACCACTGTTCCCCTGCAGAAAAGTGTCAGTCCTTAAAGCTAGAGATGTGACAGGAGTAGGCTAAAGTGATGCTACAGCACCGTGTCCCCAGGACACATCCTTTTCCTTACACACATTCATGCTGGTGAGGCAGAGAGCCCGGTCATTCTTGGCTCTCCCTGCTTGCCCAGGGAAGTTGACTGGGAATGCAGACTGTGGGAGGAAATGACAATGTTCATTGTTTGGATTAAATATTTTTCTTGGCCCCCTCTCTGTTGCAGTGTCTTTTATTTTATTTTTCCTCCCCCCCTTGACACCCCCAAGCACATTCACTTTTCTTCTTTCTTTTTCGAGGCTCTTTGGCACAAGGAGGAAACCAGCTCTGAAAAACAGAGAGGGACAGAGAGGGAACAGGTCTGGCTTATGCTCAGAAAGTTTTTTGGGATGTTTTTGTGCCCTGAGCCACCCTGAGCAGTCAGCAAGGTACCTGGCCCATTGCAAAGAGGGAAGCGCGGTGAGCACTATCCAGAGGAAGAGACGTCTAGAAATTTGGAAACAGGAACCTGAGACCAAGTGGCTTGAAGAAGAGAAATAAAATCCTACAGACTTAGTGCTTCATTGTCCATTTTTATGCTTTCCAGTTTCTGTCCCCTGAGCCATCCCTCTGCTCCTTTTGAACTGTGGCAGCTGTCCCTTGGAGGTACATGCCTGTTGCATGGCTTGAGACATCACGGACCTGTCCCATCAAGTCAGACATGGCTAGAAAGCAAAACAGAGAAATTCCAGCTGCTTCTGAGCCTGCTGGTGCCCCTGAGCCACTCATCAGCTAAGCATGCAGATCGTTTATACCACATCTCAGGTCTCCAGAAACATCTGTTCCAGCTCCAATGTCTTCTCCCCAAGTCTCACTACAGAAACAGAGGCTTGCTGCTTGAGAACATTCTCCACATACCTGAATGAACACTTCAGGGAAGAGGTGGTGGGCTGGAGGGTTGTGGCATCCTGCTGTCTCATTTCAGCTCATGGACCATCACTGGTACTGCCATACCACCTCCCAGCAGTCTTGGTGTGGAGCTCTAGGTGTTCTTCAGGACATTGGGGTCCCTCGGACATGCAAACAGCTGGGCCCATTTGAACCAGTCTGTGCTGAGGTTGTGCAGGACTGGTGTCTGTAAGGGGGATGGAGTGCACAGAGGCTCCATAGGATGCTGTTGATGGCCATCCTGGGAGACCAGGTCCTTGCCTTCATGGTGCCTGAAAGTGCTTCTGTGTCCCAGGCCAGGATTTGGCTTGGACACACTTCTGCTGCAGAAGTGAACATGTGGCACTTCGGACCCCTGAATGAGGATGTGTTTCATTATCCCTCTGCACTGTGCTGCTCAGAGGCCTCATGTCTCAGCAGAGAGCCATCTGGAAAGGTCTTTGCACAGTCTAAGGGACAAGAGGGAAGAAAGGGATGAAATACTCATGTAGATCACCACATCAGAGCAGATCTTTGCTTCCATCAAAACATCCATGTCTATGATCTATTCATGGTGAGTTCCTCTGCCTTGTCCTTTTTACATCCTGATCTCAGTGCTAACAGAAGAGAAACAGAA
The DNA here is from genome assembly GCA_013397155.1 of Irena cyanogastra. Classification (NCBI taxonomy): domain Eukaryota; kingdom Metazoa; phylum Chordata; class Aves; order Passeriformes; family Irenidae; genus Irena; species Irena cyanogastra. Next base: position 796,779 of record VWZV01015681.1, read on the forward strand.
GCAGGAAAGAACAGGGAGAGAGGAGTAGAGGAAGTGCTGTGTGTCAGTAGTGCTCCTGGCAGGCATGGTGGCTCACCATTGACAGGGATACCACTGGGACACACAAGAGAAGGCAGGACTTCCCGTGCCATGAGCACCAGCCTGCCATCCTGCCCTCAGCAGCTCGCCTGCTGCATGGATTAGATCTCCTGCCAAGCCATTTGTGCAAAATATGTTACAGGATAGAACGGGTTATGGAAAACAAGCCTTGAAAACCACAAGGGCCTCCTGACCCACTTGTATCTGATTTCTGCCAAGTTCTTGTTACAGATCTTAAACAGAAAGAAAAACAATGTACGAGGGATGAAGGAGCTGAAGGGGAATGAATATTCGTGTTGGAAGAGCAGTTGGCTGGGCTATGCTTGGGGATGTTTATTATCAGAAACGACTCATTGATTTTTATTTCAGTGGGTGCTTTCAGTGGTTTTCCACTCCGTCTATACCACTGGCTGCACAACTGTGACTGCTGGGAGGGGGAAAAGCGGGACGTGGACAGGGATGAGGGGAAGGCACCTGAACTGGAGAGGGCAGAGAAGCAGCCATAGGTCAGCACATCCCAAGTGCAGGGCTGCTGGGACAATGTGGCTTGGGGGAGCTGAGGCTGTTCCCACCTCTTTGGGACTTCACCACTACTGGTGATGGGTCTGGGTGCTGGAGCCCTTCCCATGCCAAAAGACCCCCCCCCCAAAATCTTTTGGGGTCCTGTGAGCCTGACCCTGCAGGTGGGGGAGGGGCACCTGTCCCTTGTCCTTGCACCATGCTGCTGTGTGATCATTTTATTTCTTTGCTTTGTCTCTTACTAAAATTATGCTGCTACAATCACACTCTGTGTGTGTGCAGGGGACAGAGACCTTCTCACTGTGCTGATCAAGCACACCTCAGCTGAGATTTTTGGAAGAGGAATAGATTTCTTTGGGATCATCCTCTGAAAGGCTATATCCCATGCTGAGCAGCCCACACTGCCCATGCCAAAGGCAGCATGAAAATGTACCCAGCAGTTATGTAAAGAGCTCCCCATCTTTCATTCCACCTCTGCATCATAAAGGGCTTTGCCTTCACCAGTCAGAGGTCAGGTCTGATCCAGAAGTGACCACTACCTGCAGTCCTTGCTCCTCGTGCTCCCCTACCATCTGTACAGGCTGCCTTAAACAGGGTGGAAGGTACAGCACTGCCTAGTCCAAGAGAGAAGAAAGATGTGTGAATCATGAGAGAGCGACAAAATTCTGGCCATGCTGCTGTAGTTGGTCCAGAGAGTCTCCTTGGTGCAGCTGGGGTGCCTCTGGTCCTCATTGCCTTAAGCCTCAGAAGAACAGAAGAGAATCTTTCCTGGAGCAGAGCATTCCACCAGCATGACATTTCTTACCAGTTTCCTGTGCTGAGTTTTGCCACGGTACAAAATCAGGACCCGCAAGTCTGGGATGAGTGAGAACCAAGGGTCTCCAGCCCCACTGATACTGAGGAGCAGAGGCAGCTGCACCCCAGCTGCAGTGCTGTCCCAGGGAACCAGTCTCACCCTTTCTCACATGACATGAAAGAACAGCAGATTTTAGGGGATACTTCCCACCATCCTTATTGCATATGCCTTCCAAAGGGTTAATTCTGAGTGAGAAATGCTGGACACGAGGCCACAGATGTGCCAAGTGAAGGTTTAGTGCATGCTGGTGGGAGGAGCTAAGGATCCTTCAGGGTCCTTCACTACCTGTTGGATCAAGAGACTCAGGAATAACTTGCAGCCACAAACACATTTCAGTCCTTATTTAATCTTTTCCATTGTAATACCTCAGGAAAACCACAAAACAGAGAACAGATTAATGCTTTACAACTGTGATAACATGACCAGCAGCATGAGAGGGCAGTGAGACCTTGTCCTCATGCAGGGAAGACCCAAGAAATTCCCAGCAGCTCATGCTCACAACAGTGTTCTGTTCTCTGCCCATCTTCATCTAGAGCATGAGGCAGAGACCTCAAGTTAAAGGCCCTTCCAATTAACCCTTTGCTACCTGTACATAATACCTGAAACTGGAAGTGAGAATGAGGCCAGCATGATGCACAATGTGTTGGCTGCCCAAAAAAAGCTGCCCAAGTTCACTCGGGTCACTGCAAGTGCAGCCCAGCTTTCCCTGAGTGCATTTGAGCAGGACAGTGGTGGTTACCCCGTCCTGTGAATAACATTGGGTAAACACAATGATGATGAAATAAACGAACTTTTGCACCTAAACCACATCTACAGTGTGAAGCACAGGAGCCCCTGTGGTGGGAGACAGAGGAGTGCAGGTGTAGGGCATTGCACAGACCAGGAGGTGCTCTGTAGCATCTGTGCTCATGCACAGACTACTTTGCCATGGCAGGAACAGTCCAAGGGAGCAACATGGATCTCTGTACATGCTGTCTCTTCCTCTGAAGTCAACACTCTCGCTTGCTTCTGAGCACAGGAGGATGATACATCAGGGGTGACCACCTTGGGATGGCTTAGGAGAACGTGACCCAGATGCTGCAAACAGCTCCCTCACAGCAGTCAAACACACCACCAGGACCAAAACTACGTCCTCCCTCTAAGGGGTTTCTCTCCTCCTCCACTCGCCTCTCCTGACAGCCCCAAGCCCCCTCCCTTGGTGCCGCCATCTGTTTTTCTACTGATGGCAGGGGACGAGATGTTCCGCTGGCCCTCAAAAGGCAAAGTGCGCTCAGCGCTAACTTGAATTCCTGACGGGCTCCTGGAAGGGTTTGCATCCCTCCCTCCCTCCCTCCTTCCCTCCCTCCCTGACGTACGTGCCTCGCTGCTCCGGCACTGGGGAACTTGGCAAGGCACAGCAAGAAAGCGGGAGGCAGATGGATGACCAGATTAACAGAAAGAGAAGGGAGGTGCGGAGAGGAGCGAGAGGGATGAGCAGGCAGGCTGATCCACCGCCAGCACAGGATAAAGATGAGTGAGAGTCCCTCTAATGCCACTGCATGGTGACCTGGACTTTCCAATGTATGGCAGAGCTCCAGATGGAGCTGGGAAGGTTGAGCCTTGGCTACTGCTCCCGTGCCCCCGCCTGAAGTGACTCCACCAGAGAGAGACAGTACAAGCTGCCAGGTGGCCTGGATTTCTGTTATGTAGGGTTGCTCCCCTCACTAAGGCATCCAGAAGAGAAAGCTTCCTGATCCAACACACACTTGGCAGTCAATGGAGAGACAATGGAATCTCCAAGGGGTGACTCAGACCTGAGGTGACATGGACAGTCCACTGGAACAGCATTTCACTGCCCAATGATGGCAGAGTCTGGGCTCTTAAAGGCGGTGTCTCCATTGAGGGGCTCCTATGAAATGAGAGGGAACCTGGGACTAATATGACCCATGGACATGGCAAGTGAAGCAGAACCATGTGTATGAGGGGGGCTACCATGCACCCCTCATGTCTGTGAGGACAGAGTACAGGTTATAGTCTTACTCTACCCTGCTCCTGCTGTGTGGTGCCTCCATATCCACAAAAGATTGGGGGAAGTAAAGCAGCCTCTGAGAACTGAAGAGTTTTTCTTCACAAGGAGGAGGGCAGAGAGGAATAGGAATGAGGATGGAAGTCATCACAGATGAGGCAGAAACAACATTCAGGGTATTCTGTGGTCAAATGGGGGCACTGGTGACATCTCCCTTCTTCCCAGTGCCAAGCAGCAGCTCCCAGAACAATACTTTGAATGAGGCACTTTCAGTAAGAGTTACTCTTTACAGCAAGACAATGACTACTATGAAACTCGTGGGGAAAAAAAGTTATCTAGGAAAATTTGGAGTATTGGTCCAACCTTAACAGCTTACAGCACCATAGGAGGAAACACATGGAAAAGAATAAACCAAGATGTGTATGAGAAGTGAGGAGAAGAAAAACAGGGATGAGGAGGAGGCTGGAGGCTGTATCAAAAAAGGAGAGCATAAGGGTGAAAGAAACTGAGGATGAATCTTCATTAGTGCTACAGTGAGTGACTGTGGCCTTAAAAATAGGCCTGCCCTGGTGAAACTGCTAACAAGGAAGAAGGCACTGTTCCTCAGAGGAGGATCAGGATATCTAACAAATAGTTAGATGACCTGAAGGACTAGAGAGAGAAACAAGATGACATTCTATTGTATAAAATTGAAGGGCAAGCTCTTGTACTGACGGCAAAACATCTGCTGTTAGCTTGGTGCTCATCAGTTGGAAACAAAGGAGGAAGAGAAAGATCTGGGTGTACTTGCTGACCTCAGGATATCTGAACTGCCAGACTGATGCAACTGCAATAACAACAGATATAGTCCTGTGTCCCATCAAAGGAGACATTTCCAGCACAAGGAAGCTTTATGAGGAAGGCTTTGGAGAGACCTCGGACAGAAGAGTATGTACTGACTGCTTGGTCATTCCTGATGAAACAATAATTGAAAGCAGAAAAAACATTAAAAAGCCTACAAGGGTGATGAAGAACATGAAATCTCTCCATCCTCTGGTGGGGCACTGCAAGATTTGGCTTGGTTAACCTCTTTTGTGCCAAGACTCCTGCCTGGGACTGCTTTCTAAGAGTAAAGGAGGGTGACAAGCAAATAGGAACAGAAAGAGCTCACGTTGGCTGTGAGCACATTTGGGTAGTTGAGAGCACAGTGACTGACATTGGGACTTCAAGTCCTCAGTGTGTCCCTCTCTCTCACACACACACACACGTAAACAAATAAACTGGCATTTTTCATCATTCCCTGTGGGATCTCTCACTGAACACACAGACCCAAGGTGAAGCACAGGAACCACAGAGGAGAAAACACTGGGGTCAGTCTGGTGTACCTGAGCCTAAGGGAGAGGCCTCACAATTGTGTCAGCTTTATGTTACCTGGGCTGCACAGGAAGGGAAGAAGAAACACCTCACACTCCATTGGCTTCTTTTTTGAAAGGACCTAGTCCCAGAGAGCACAAGAAATTCTCTCTTGCTAGCAGAACCACCACAGAGACAATCACTCAACCATCTGGTCTGCTCTTCCACTTAAGCCATCCCATTTCAAAGACACTCCCCCAGATTTGTGCTAAAAGATGTGGTTTAGAAGACACAGAGCTCACAAAATGTCAGAGGATCACTAACTTCTGGTACTCAATCACCAAACACCTCTCTAGCACACAGCACCTCATTCTCCTACTCTTTCTGCCTGTGTCTCGCAGTAGACATGCACAAGACAGACATCAAATTTGGGAAATAATTGCTGCACCTTCTGTAGACCATGAGGTTTCCTTCCTGGGGACGTGCCCCTTGCAACATTGCCCTTTCCCCCACACTTCAGTTGACAAAGAGCTGAGCTCAGCAGAACCAGCGTGGAAAAGCAATCATTTGCATTGAAATGAGCACAAGAAAAAAAAATACAATCAGCAAACCCCAAAGCTATTTTTGGTGTGCAAACTCCATTTACATTTTCCTTTTTGGTAAAAATCCCAAATTTGCAGCATACAACATTCCAAAATTTCCCCCCTTTTTCCTTTTATCCTCAATCATAATAACAACTAGTGCTTGACAAAGACTGCCTATTTTTAATTTCCTTTGTGAACTGACTCCAGACTGCCTATGATTTTCTCCTGCCTGGTCATTATTCAAAGCTAAATAAGTGGCTAACCAATTTCTGCAAGGAATTCTTTGTCTGCAGATTCTTCAGGAGCAGTTTGTTTTGCATATACAAGGCTGGAAATCCTGATTGTTTGATTTGGACAGGTGAGTCACACAGGGCTTTTCTGGACCCATGTTACTCTAGAGCTGCGGTTCTAGTTAGGGAAATATTCCAGCTTGGAGTCAGCTCAGGCTTTTGGGGGATACCCCTTGCCAGTGAAATCCTTTTGCTAGAATATTCTGCCCAGGCTGGCCAAAAAGAAGCAGGCAAGGAAGGAAATGGGTTATTGTGCAGCTCTTGCTCCCCAGCATTATCCTGGCTATGGGGACTCTACCCAAGGATGCTTCCTCTGTTATCTCCTCTCATCCAGCAAGCCCTGGCGCAGCTCGGAGAAAACATAAGGTCAAAGCAGTTTGGTTTGTGCTGGAGCAGGTCTTCACTGGCAGGAGCTCTCCTGCAAGGAGCAGGCAGCTTGTGCTGGGGACAGGGAGGGCTTACCTCGCACGACTGGATGCAGTGAATGACAGAGGGGTCCGGGTACCACCGCAGCCTGCCTGTGCACACAATGTTCTGGGAGAGGAGGAGAAGACAGCAGTTAGGCAAGGTGGGATGAGGCAGGGAAACATCCAGCAGTGCTTTCTGGAGCTAGAGGGTCTCCTACAGCACTGCATTATTCACTGTGGGGCAGAACAGCAGTGACACCCCCAGGGCCCTCCTGGCACCCGTTGAGGCCCAGCAAACCCAGGATAGCTGCATCCAGGAACCCACAGACTAGGGCTCACTGTTCAAGGCAGAGGCCAGATATACACATGTGTGTGTATGTGTGTAGATGTATATTGGTTGGACTTGCTGATCTTGGAAGTCTTCTCCAGCCTTAGTGATTCTACATTTCTATACTGATAAAAAACTGGAAGAGAACAAAGGGAAAGGACAGGGACTACCTGAGAAGTGGGTTTGACTGGCAGTGCCACCGTAATGTCTGACTTGGCCAGGAGCTGGTGCTAGGGGTAAGCCACAGGAGGCTGGAGTCTACCATCACGTCTCTGTGTGATGCTGAATTCACCAGTTGGTCATCACTCAGTGCCTACAACTGGCTCAGTGGTCTCTGCTCAGGCTCTGAAAACCGTGTCCTGGAAGGACTCATTTCCCCAGACCCAACTTGAAGTAGATAGACCAGACTCGCGGCCACTCTGAGGTTCTCACTGGTATTTACAAACTCAGCTGTTGCAGCCAGATGGACACAAGAGCGAGATGTGAAGGGCTTGGTTTCCTGGCCCTGGAACGCACCGCCCTGCTCATTTAGCTGGGGTTTGTGGGGAACACTCATGATTACACAGGGGGAAGAAAAGCCCCACCGCACATGCAATTTCCTCCTTGTAAAGCTCAGGCAGGCTTTGAAATCTGAGGCCCCATAAAACGGCATCTGGCCTGTGAAAGTGTCCTAGGATGCCCTTCACAGCACGGGAATTGCAGAGAGGGGTAGGTGTGTTTGCTCCCAGCCTCGTTTGATATGTTCAGTGGCAGGAAGACTGGCTCCAGGACTCCCAGGTGGCATGGCAGCTAGGGATAGGGCAGCTCTGCCCACACAGACCAGCTGCAGGCCCTTCTTTTCTGCAGCATCTTTGGTCAAGACCATGATGAGGCTGGAGTGGGATGAGGTCCTGGCCCTCCTCAGCCAGCCCAGGGAGGGCAATCCCAGAGAGAGGCAGCCTAATGGGGCAAAGACTAGAGAATTCCATAGCCCACCAATTCCTGCTCAGCCAAGAGGATGTGAGCATCCCAACCCCACGGAATTGCTTTGTACGTGGTTGTTGTGCAACTCAGATACCATTTTAGCATACTCATATTAGTATACTTGTATTCCAGGTTGGGAAATAAGGGCAGAGAGACAAACCTGCTCAGCTGTGGGATGCAATGAATCAGAGCTGAAAGCAAAACAGGACTGTGCCTTCTCTAAATAGCCTCTGCAATTCCCGGTGTTGTTTACCCCATCCTCTCCATCTCATGGAGCGTGGCAGCTCCTGGGAACAGCAAACTGTTGGAGGTTTGGGGGAGCCAAGTGGGGAGTGGAGACAGAAGCCAGGACAGAGAGGAAAACAAGATGGTCTAGGAGAGAGCTCCTGGCAAAAGACAGAGCTCCTTCTTAAAATAGTGTCTCCTCTCCCTCTTCCTCCTCTCTGCAAAATGCTTCCCTTGCACGAAAGCCTGCAGTGGTGGTGAAAGGGAAGCCGAACGCCACTGCCTCAACGGGCCAAGCCATCCGATCCCTCAAAGGCAAGGACTCCATCCAAGGCTCGTGCTTAACCATCCCACATGCCCCAGGCATCCTCACCCCCCCGGCAGCCGCCCGCCGTGGGTCTGATTCAAGGCAACACACAGTAGTATCCACAGGCATGATGCTGGGCCTCCTGCGGGTTCCCAGGAGGAGGGGAAAGCATTTGGATGGGAGCACTGGCTCCTGGGAAGATTGTTTGCTTTTCTTTGTTCCACCTCTTTCCTTATACATCTCGTTTTTATTTTAAGAAATATTACCCCGCTGCTTTTTGGTAAAGTCGTGCCATGAGGATCCAAACTATTCGAGCTATTTGAGCTGCTTTGCCTACAAACTGAGTAAGAGGTGGGGAGGGAAAGGCTCCCCTGTTCCAGCAGCAGAGGCACCCGGGCCGGCCAGCAGGTCCTGGCAGCTGGAGACACCTTTCAGCTGACAGTGCCCTGCCTCTTCCTTGGCAGGGAAATGCCTGCCTAGGATTGCATCTCTGCTGCCAGGTAACTGGGGACCCAGGCTTCCACTGTGCCAGAGGCGGCTTTTGCTCTCCCAGCACACTGCCTGACAATAAACAGTAGCTTAACAGGTTTAGGCACACAGAACATCCTGAAAAATCAGTGGGATTCTTGCATTAAACTTCAAATATTGTGGTATCAAGCAATTCCTTGAAAGCTGGCTTGGGAGCTGATTACTATGCTGAACTTTGGTATAGGAGAGCAGGGAGATGCGTAGCAACATCCACTGCTTGTCTTTACAAGTCTTACCCTTCTTCACCTGAGGCAGAGATTTTGGGTTAAAACACCAGATTGGAGAGTAAGGGAGGGAAGTTCCCTCTCTATCCTGCCAGCAAACCCCCTGCTAGAAGAATTCATGTCCCCTTTTACCTGGACTCTGGTGGGCTGCAGCCGGTGATCCATTGTCTCAGCAGTGACATTTTTAGGCAGTATGACGGGGTCACTAGGAGGAATGATACAGGAAGGAATGCACACAGCACCTGTGGGAGGAGGGAGAGCCTTGAGGACCTTACCAGGAGCCAGGCATCACTGTCTTGTAGGAGGCCACCACTGATAGTAGAGACAGATGTAGAGGAGACCCTTTTCCTCCCAGCCTGGGATAGCAATTCCTTCCCCAAATCCTGAGTTATCCAAGAGCCTACAGGAGTTGTGACCAATTCTCTTCTGCCAGATGAAAAGAAAACTGAACACAACCTAAGAGAAAGATTCCAACCTTGATGGCAGGACACGGGACCCAGCATGAAAATAAGTCTGGCCTGGATGTTATATGATGTTTGCTGACCTGTTAAGAAGTGTCTCATAATTTTTCTACCACAGAGAATCCCCACTACCTTCCTATGACCCAGGAAGAAAAAAAGCTGCAAAAGCCACCTTCGAAAAACAGGTGGGATCCCAGCCTTAATCCTCACATCAGGTCTGTCCTGAGCTTAACCTCAGTATTCCCTGTCATTTGACTGTCCTCAGCCTGGTTTGACCAGACTGGGATGACTTCTGCATTTGCTTCAGATTAATATGGGCTGAGCTCAAGTATCCTGCCCAGTGGGATGCTAGACTAGATGCAACAACAATGGCTGAGTGTTGCAGGTTTTCCTGCAAGCACAAAGCAGCCAGGTCCTGCAGACAGAAATGGATGATGCGGTCCCTCCTCTGGTGAAAGTGCCCTGTTACACTCAATTGACACTGCAGCTTTTATGGCTTTTATCTAGGACTTGTCACATTAGCCCTGCAAACAGCAACAGTAGTAGCAAGTGGAGAGACCTCAGGAAAGACAGAGGGCTGCAGATCAGGAAAATGTGCAAAGAGCTGGGTTTGTCCTAAAGACAATCCCTGCTGCATCTGAAAAGACAGATGCTTAATGCTGGAGACAGCTTTAGATTTGGGTCTTGCTCAAGAGTTGCAACCAGGGTGAGCACAAGGCTAAAACCACCCCTGGCTCTGTGTTTATAAAGACCATGGAAGAGAAAACAGGATTTTTTTTTCGGTTAAGTGGGGATTGGTACAGGAAGAGTCTATCTATAGTCTATTGTGACTATCAACTCTCTGGGACAACTGAGTCAACACGAAGTTTGGCTTTCATCTGCCCTCACCTATGCCATGCCCCTGCTCACACTTGTACTCCACGAAATTCAGCTCTGGGGGTGGTGGGCAGGTGCCCTGCAAGCTCTCACACAGTTTGAACTCCTCTGTCCACAAGCCCTCCTTGGTGCAGATGATGGGAACCTGCAAAACAGAGGGAGAGCAGCTGGCATTACTCACCCTGCCTGGCCACTGCCCATCTCTGGAGCAGCACCGTGCAAGGACACCCCTCCCACCAGCCACGTCCTGAGAAAAGTTCCCCAAGGCAGCTGTTCCAGCCTATATGCACTGACCAGAAAGCCAATTGTTTCCAGCTGCTGCTGGATCCCACCAGAGGGAATCAGCTGCACTTCGACAAGACCCTTTCCAAGCATTGATAAAATACCTGGGTGGAAGAGCTGGCAGGCAGCAGCCTCCATGCCCAGGGAAGCCCCTTGGTGAGCACAACTGCTGCAGCAAGCTTGCCCATCATCCCAAGTGAATGCTTTCACAGCAGCTCCCAAAACTTACTGGAAACCCCTTACTTATGCTTTCTGACCTTTTTCACACAAGATAAGCCAGCTTGCTTAGGACCACTGCTTTCCAGACAAGGTCCCCAGGGAGCAGGTGAGCATCTCCAGACAGTGGTGCACTTTGTGCCGTGTATGGGGCCCAACAAGAACAGCTCTGGGCTTGTAGAGGGACTGCTCTTTGGTGGTAAAAGGGTATTTGACCTTGGGAATGGGACAAACTGTTGCAGGGCCCCTCTGCACAGCAGGGCACAGGGAGCCCTGCACTTTGTAGATGCTCTGAAACAAGAGGTGTGGTCAATGTCTGCCTCCCCCAGACACTCACCTGCTGTCCCTGCTGCTCGCAGCTGAGGACACACTGGCTGTCCAGCTTGAAGCCCTGGGTGCAGTTGTACATGCCCTCGAAGACGGGGGGTGGGGGCTGGCAAACCACGGGGACACAGTGTCCCTCTTCCCACTGCCCACTCTCCAGGCACTGGACCTTCAGGAACTTCCTGGGGAAAACACAGACACCAGACTGGCCTGCAGAACCCCAAACACTGCACCTTGGCTGCACCAGGCCTCCCACAGATGTCAGGAGCAGACTGAAACACCTCTCCTGGAGCACAGTCATGCCCTCCATGTGTAGGGCTTTCTCCTCCCTGGGGGGATTGCACCGATCTAGGAGCGCTGGATGCATTTCCCGTGCACTTGGCACCTCACTGCTCCCCACCTCTTGTAGTGCCCTTAAACCATTCCTCCCCACAGTCCCTGCAGGTCCTGGTCTGCTTTGTGCCATCGCCAGTAGCTGCATACTTTGCTGGATGGAGTTTGCCTCCACCAGTAAATCCTCTGGCCTGTGCCCAGCTGCTCCTGAGGCTCCTCTTTGTACTCCAGCCAGATCTGTCAATCCTGCTCTCACCAAGGGGCTGCTGTGCCCCAGCAGACCAGTACCACCCTATGCTAAAACAGCCCAGACATGAGCTACTTGCCAAGAAAAGAAAGAAAGAAAAAGTCCAGGAGCAGAGCCCACCCACTTTTCAGTCTCCCGTCCCTGGCAGTGATAGAGACACCACATCTCTTACACAGAGGCATCAAAACTGGTGAGGCATCAGGGACTACTCTCAGCAGAGGACATGGCATTGCCCTGATGAGCTTTACCTGAGCCAAAGCTGATTGCTCCATCCTTAATGAGACTTTTCCCCCCACTCCTGTCCTCCTTTACTAGACAGCACTCCAGCTGCCTGCCCCTGCCCTCTCCCACCACGGGTGCCAGCAGGCAGGGCTCCAGGCACCACATTAGGGAGTTTATAGCCTGCCACAGGTATGTGGAGGGGGCCACCAGGGGTTAGAGAAACCCCTGGGGGAAGGCACTAAATTGCCCCTTGTTCTGAGAGGCAGCAGACAGAGTGTGGGGCCACCCATGTGCCCCTTAACACCTGGTGCAGGGTCATGACATTGTGTGGGGCCACCCAGCTGTGCCTCCACACATGGTACAGGGTCACACAGCCTGGAGAAGCAAGGGGATCCCATTTGCACCCTGCTTCCAGACCAGGGGTGTTCCCTGTCAGATTTCTGCTGGGAGCTCCTGGATGAGACATTTTAGAGCAGCATTCTCATATTTTAAAATATTTGCACCTCTTGGAGAGTCCCATTCTCCCTTCAGAAATCAGAGATCTGTTTTTTCTCAAGACTGTATAAAGGGACAGTGGGTTCCTCCCAAGGTGAATGCAGGCTCCAGCAGGTAACATGGAGGCAGGCAGGGTAGGGAATGGGATGCAGCAACTCCACTAGCACAGAGCTCTGCACAAATCTTCCCTCCAGCCCACCTGAGAAGTGAGGATGGCTGTGGTGTGAGCACCTGAGCAGTGAAGGTTGCCACAATATCACCCACCCTTATAGCAGCAGCCTTGAATTAACTAAGGGAACTGCAGCTATGAAGTATTTCAGAAAGCTGGTGAGGTGGAGGGACTCTGGATTCCATTGCTGGCATCTGTAGTTTCAGTCCACTCCTCATTTAACTTTCTTGCTTGCCTTCCCTTTCCATGAGGATGATAGTCACTGCCTTGCAAAGATGTCCCCATCAGACTTTGCCTTCTCCCAAATCTGATTGAAAGCTTTGCCCTGCCCAAGTTTAAAGGTAAGCAAAGGCACATGCCAAGAAGTGCCAATCCATGTTGGATGTCCAGCTCCACAAGCAGCATTTTCCTCTTCTTGAACTTCCTGGCTCACAGGGTGTGATCCAGCTGCAGGACTTGGAAGGGGTAAAGCACTGTGGGTTATGGAGATGGAAACAAACTGGTAGTGTGAAGTCAACAGCAATACCTCAGGCACTGAGAAAATTCCTTTAAAGACCAGGAGCATCCCAGCCACACATGACCTTTCACTGGCCACTGCACATCCTTGTTGCTCTCCAAATCATGGCAGAGGCCCTGTGCCCAGGGAGGCCTGGGGAGATGGGTCAAGCATGGGGAGGACACACTGCAGCAGCTGCAGTTTGCTCAGGTGCAGGCTGTGGTTTACAGCCCCATCATCCTTACAGGGGCTCCTTGTTTTGATGTGGAAACCTCTCACACCTCTCCTCCATGCCTGCACCTCCCTAGACCACCTTGCTCTGGAGGCTCAACCCACTGCCAGCATCCATCCAGGGACTTCAAACACAGTTAGCCCAGGCTGACCCTGGGGTAGAAGGTGGGGCATGGACTACTCCCACATATATGAAATAAGCAGTTCATGTGGAAGCATGGAGAAGGGAGGGGCTTAAAAAAAATTTTTAAAAGTATATACATAAATACACACAACTTTACAGGAGCTTGAAATTTCTGGACCCCCTCCCAGCCCTCAACTTCTTCTGATCTGGGTTAGTGACACTTCTGGAGGATTAACAAGGAAGCCAGGAAAATCAGAGTCAATCCTCCAACCAGGCAAGCCTGATGGACAGAGGAGGCAAGGGAGATGTCTGATACCAGCAAGGGCTGTATCTGAGGTGAAGGCATGAACACTTGCCCTGCTTCAGGAGCTGAACATGCAGAGCCTGGCAGGGATCCAGCCATCTTCTGAGGCAGCCAGCTTGGGGGGGAGTGGGTTTGCTGTGCAGGAATGGCGAACAATGAGCCTAAAGCCTCATCTCCCATGGCAGGAGACTGATAGCTTCAGAAAGAATAGGAGGAAAGGAGAGAGATTTGTCAGTAAATTGAAAAAAAGCTGCACCAGCATGTAGGACCCTCTGCTGCTATGCTCCCTCCAAACAGCCTGGACAGCCTGGGCTGTAAATGCTCAGAGATCTTAGATCTTAGAGGTGGAAGTGACAGGAACCTGGCTGACAGCCTGGGTTTTCTTTACCTGTCTCTTTGGCTCCCACAGCTGTGTGTGTTTGCCCTTTACCTGGAAGGGGCCAGATACAGGCAGGGGCAGCGAGTGCCTCTGTGCCCACCACACGTGTGCTCCTGGATTAGGCTGTCCTGCTTGCCCCACTGTGAACTTTGTTTTGTCTCCAGTCCCCAAGTCTGCTAACTCCTTCCAGTCCCCATTTTCTCCTCCACATTCTCCCACCTCCTCTCCTTCTTCCCTGGTCTCTGCTGGTTTTGAACAGGGAGAGAAGGAAGAGGGGCCGATATCTCCATGGGAGCTGACTGGGGACTGTGCTGGGCTCCCTTGATCTCTGGTCAAAATGCAGGCTGAGACTTTCAAATCTGCCTGAAAATACTAAAGTGGTTCTTTGCTTCATTCCCTCAAGCTAGCAGAAGGAGCTCAACCCCTCACAAAGGCAGCTTTGAGATCCCCAAATCTCTCCAAGGAATCATTCCACAACTGGCAAGTGAAACAAGTGCCCTGAAGGGTCTGACCTTTTAGGTCCCTAAATAGAGAGCATCCTCTCAACATTAGAGTGCTCCTCTAAAGGATCTCCTAGCTATTATCACACAATCATGGAATTTTTTTGGGTTGGAAGGGACCTTAAAGATCTTCTTGTTCCAACCCCCCTGCCATGGATACCCCTTCTACTAGACCAAGTTTCTCCAAGCCCCATCCAACCTGATCTTGTCTATTCCTGTCAGAGATCTGCTTCAGATGGCACTTCATGCAGGAAGCAACAGCAAGGAGTACTGTGGGGGTGATGCCCTTTCCCCCGAAGTATCTGACCCCTGACTTTCAGGCCAGCACTTTTCAATGCTACAGCTCTGGGTGATGCTGAACATTTCTCCTGAACATTTGTGTGATCCAGGTGGTGGATTGGTACTGCCATGGAACAGGCTCTGCCTAAATCCAGAAAGCTCCCATCACAAAGCACAAATGCATATGTTATGTTCCCCTTGTTACCCTTACATTGGAATTAGACGTGAAGTAGCCTGGCAGCTGGAAGCCAGGCTGTGACAGATCTGATAACAGATCTCCTTTAGGAAGAGTCAAAGAAGCTTTACCTTTCATGTCAGCACTATCAGTCAGATGAACCTGCCAGCATGAAGGCAGCAACTTTCTGCCAGGATCTTGATTACACAATCAGCATTTCCTCAAGGATCCCTTGTTGACAAGCCGTGATTTCCCAAGGGCCTTTCCTCACCCAGGTTAATAGACCAAAGCATCTCCGGGACAACTGATTTCTTCATCCCCCTTCTCTTCCATTTAAACTATGGGAAATGAATTTCAACTATGACCTCAGCCCCTTCTAAGCATCCTTACTGCTCCTGCAGTAAAATTCAAATAAAAAATAGAAGTGAGGTAATTGCATGAACATCTGCGTCCAAGATTATCGTTACTTGTATGGACACAGCTGGATCCCAACCATAGTTCAGGCCTGCATAAGGTGGGCAACTCCACATGAGGAGCAAAGCTAGAGCTAGAAGAATAGTTCAAAGGAAGCCTGACTGTATTTCCAAGGCTGAGCTAGTTAGTGGGCATGAGGAATCTTCAGTGTCAGTCACAGATTATGCTTAACTTTTGTCCAATATATAGTACATATAGAGAGTCTTGCTTCTTTATGTACCTTGACACCTGTATGGCATTAAATCCTTTAGCAAGGCTTGTGCTTGCTGTGTTGGTGGACAACAGGGAGACAATAGATCAAGAACTCTGTTTTCTGAACCCAGAGAGACAGCAGAAGACCCGAAAAACCTGATGTCCAAATCACCAGCTCAGACCCTACTTTCACACCAGCACATCAGGAACCTGCACCTCAGCAGTGTTGGTTGCTTCCAGAACTCCCCATCACCTCACTTTCTCCAAAATTTGCATAATCAAAGAGATCAACCTCTCACTCTGGTAGCTCCCACCGTCTCCATGTCAGGGCTGAGACACTGGAAGGATTTCCAGCAATCCAGGAACTGGCTTAATGGCTAAGAGCTGCCACACCACACCAAGGGGGTTGTACCCATGCTGTGTACACCAAGAGCTCCTGATGGGACGGTACAATGACATTTAAAAGTTCAATGAAAGGTTCTTGCTTGGGCTGGGCCACACACATAGGAGTTAATCTGCATGATAGGAAAGCAATACTTTTTCTGGTTTTATTAAGGTGGTTTTTGTATTCCACCATCAGAGATGTCCAATGAAATAGCAGCAATGACAATTACAAAGGGGAAAATGCGATGCCAACATGCATTGCTATGAAAATGTAAACCGCTTTGCATGATTTTCCTTGACTTGTCTCACAGGCTGTTCAGACTCATATGGAAGTTACTCACACATCAGAGAAGCCTCAAGATCTCCCAGGGGTCATCATTTTCACCAGTAGTTGCTGCAGCAGGACAGAGGGGGCCTAACTTTGCAAGCTGAGTGGATCTGTTTGAATGCCCAGTGCCTGAAGTGCCACAGGCACAAAAGCTGCTCTAGAGTTTGCAAAGCAGTCCATGTGATCACTGCCATAATCATCATATGCTCAGCTCCCTTTGGCCCAAGAAATGCTCCTAACACTGTGAAAAGCTGTTTACAGAAACCACTTCCTTCATTACTAGGCAAGAAATTTGGCAACTTCTTCCCACTGCACAACAACTCTACCCCAGAGCAAAGAAGAGATGAAGTCTGCATCCAATTAAAACTGGAAGGGGGCATTAAACAATTAACACATAATTACCTGACTTGGGCTAGAATCAAGACTCTGGGGAGGACCCAGCCAGTGCCAGAGAATCTTTAGTGACCAAACCTAATGGGGACTTCGGCTGGAGGCGTCACAGACAAAACGCTGCTTTATCCCGCAGCATCGCGATATTGGCTGAGAGCAGGGCCAGTGAACCACCAGGAATTTTTCCCCAAAGCATCAGGAAAAATCTTCTCCCATTGAAATGCCAATGCTAGAGATTAAATTTAGGCAAGAGGCACAGTGGGTGAGATGTTAACCCTGACAGAAGGCAGCCATTCATTCTTACAGTATCTCTGTTCTATGTTTTATCGCTTTTAGGAAAGACAGAAGCTCCAGGAATCTGCCAGCATCTTGTAAACGTCTAATTACCTGGGAGTCTGCAAACATTTAATTTGGTGCTTAACTTTCACAGAGTGACACATATGTTGAGGTGCACAGGAAGATCTGCTTGTTTCAGGTTAATGTACTTACCACAGTCGTGTGCAACAGCACCTCGTTCCCACCAGATTCACGTAGACCAGGGAATGCCTTTTGTATTTCAAGAAATCTGTGTGATCAGAGCAAGCTGCTCTGCCTTCTACCTATCAAGGCAGGTCTTCAAGACTGCCATTGTCCTATCGTCTCTGCTCCTTGCACACACTGGGAGGAGGAAAGAAATGGTGATAGCAGACCTGCCACAGACTTACTTCTTAGGTTTGTCTGCTGTGTTCTCGGCCACGTGGTATCCAGGCTTGCACTTGTAGCGACAGACGGAGCCCACGTCGTGGTTCCCCTGCAGGCACCGAGGCACCAGGAGCTTGGCGTTGGCCACGGCGGGAGGCGCGTCACACTCCAGCTTGCAGTAGGCTTCGGGCAGGGACCAGAGACCATCCTCCAGGCAGGTGAGCCACTGGTTTGTTCCTGACCCCAAAAGAGAAGCAGTGTTTGGGGTTACATTTCAGCCAGGAATGGAGTCCTGCCAAGAGGAGCTCAGAGCAACCAGCAGAAGTCCTCTTGTTAGAGAGTATACTGATACCAAAAGGGGCAACAAACACAAAGACCATGGACTCCATTGCCTGCTTGGTCAGGCTGTAGCAGAAAATACTTGAATACAGACAGAAGTATGGCAGGGTCAACTTTTAGAGGCTGGAGAAAGGATCTTGGTTCTGCAAACCTCCCCAAATCTTTCCCTTAAACTTGCCCTCTTTTGAGGTGCCTCAGGACAGCTGGGGGCCTTAGTGTCAGACAGCTCTCTGTTGTACTCAGTTCAGCCCTTCATTCTCCCCAAGGCCTTTTTGCAGCTTGTCCTTACCTATGCTGATCAAGCTGTCAGAGCCTGCTACAGATGCAGTGCAAGATCATAGAATCATGGAACGGTTTGGGCTGGAAAGGACCTTTAAAGGCCATCTAGTCCAACCTCCCTCTGCCATGGACAGGGACATCTTCTACCAGGTCAGGTAGCTCAGAGCCCTGCCCAACTTGGCTTTCAGTGTTTCCAGGGATGGGGAATCCACCATCTCTCTGAGCAACCTGAGAGTCAGGAGGATGGAAAATGCCACAAGGACAGATGTGGGGGGCTTCACTGGTGTGACTGGGAATCCAAACCACCCATCACTAGGGGTTTGGATTGAGTATTACAGCCCAGCTCTTTGCCCCTCCAATAGACCCAGCTAAATGGGTGGCCAAAGCTGCACAGCTCTGGATGCCTGCAGGAAGTGCCCCGGAAGACATCACCTACATGGTGTGGATGATGGATAGTTAATTGGGAACTGATGAACAAGAAAAAAGGCTGGACTGGAGTGAATGGGACTCTTCCGAGTGAGAGGTTTGGATCAGCATTCTTGTGGTGCAGCCAGACTGCTCTACAGTTCCTTCAAACATCACTTTCTTTTTACAGAAACACTTTTGGGCCAGAGACAAGATCACATCTCTACTCAGCGCCTGTGTTCCTGATGGGTCAAGGCTGCCAGGGGTCATCTCCCACCTCCAAGTGCCACACAGCCATGTCATCCTTTCCTTGCCTACTCTCAGCATTTGTTAGCATTGACACCTTGCTTGTAAGGATGCAAGTCTTTGGGGAGAACAAGCATAGAAAGCATGTCCCTGCCTTAGTGGCTCAGTCATGTCAGCTGGACTCTAAGAGTTTACCCACGTGGCTTGGCAGCCTTGGCTCAGCACCTCCAGCCATCGTGCTGGAAGTCACCCAGGGGCCCATGGAGGCAACGCCTTCCTACTGAGGGAGCCCATGGCAAACCTCCCAGTGACTGCAGTGGGACCAAGAGGCAGCTGTGAGTGAAAGATCAGATTAAAACTCTGCCCTCAGTTGACCAACCCAAGGCAATGGGTATTAGTTCATGCAGAATTTGTGTTGTTGAGATGACATTCTCATGCTACCCATTGATCAGCTCACTCTGGGGAACTGCCACCATCCTCCCTGTCATGAAATGAGACCTTAATTCTCTGCAGTTTTTGCTCCTTAGATTTAACTTTTTTTTTTTTCTTTAAAGAAGTAAACAATTCTCATACATTTCAGCTATAAATGTCACCATAAAGTAGGGCACCCATTAAAATGATTTGTTGTATGTGATTTTTTCAGAGCAAAGGCACTGGTGGAAACTCACAAAGTCCCAATGCTTGAAGCTGTCAAGGCAATTACCCCTGAAATCCCATCCAGCTCAGCCCTTGCATAGACAGAACAGTAGCTCTCTTTCTCTGACTTGCCTTAAAAAATTCCTGCGGCTACCGATGGAGTCGGCAGAATGAAAGCCAGGCCATGGTGTGTCTGGGTGGTGAGCATCTCCCAGACTGCTCTACAGCTGTGGGCATCAGTCTCTATGGCTTTATACAGCCCCAGCCCTCTGAACCACAGGCTTTCCCACAGCCACCAGGCACAGAGCCACTTCTGGCTCTCTGAAGTCCTCTCTGTCTGCCTGCATGTTTCTTGTCTCCATCACTGTAATACTGGAGGCTGGACCAGTTATCAGGAGAGGACATCGCTACTCCCTGAGGTAGATGGATAAGGGCTCCCTGCCAGGGGATGGGAGTCGGAGGGAATTATCCCCACACTGGGATGTCTCTGTTCCAAGGGGAGGGATACTCATCATTTTGAGAAGTATCTCAAGAGCTCATCCAGCTGGCAAATCCAGGATAAGTGTGAAATTCCAAATTCTGTTTGAACTGCCTGGGATAAGCATGGAAAGGAGGCATCAAAAAGGATGGTTAAATGTCTTGACACTCCAACCATACCTTGAAGTTTGGCTGGGGGGATGCAGGAGAAGGAGCATCTCTGGAGGTAGGTGGTCCCCATAGGGCAGGAGAACTCGGCATAGTACACGTGGGACTGGTCAGGGACACGGCAGTCAACAGGGTCACAAGTCACAGATCTGTCCCACTGTCCCGAACTGCACGTCAGCACCACCTCCTGCTGCAGAAAAAGCAAAGCTCCATCAGACTCCTGAAGAGAGCTTTGATCTACAGCTGTGCCGCCACAGCAGAAAGATCTCACCCAGGTTTCAGGATGAGGAGAGCTCTCCAACGTTTTTCCTCCCCCACTGTGCCCTTTCTCCCCACTTTGGGCAATGAATCATGAAGCCCTGACCTGTTCACAGGTGTGGGGTGTGAGAGCAGCAAATTTGCCTTGGGGTAACAATCCAGCCACTGTGCATGTTACATTGTCTGGGTGGTACCAGACTACATGAGGGAAAAAAGGAAAGTCCCTTCAAGATTCACTGAAACCTCTTGAGCTAAGCTATTCCCAGCTATATGTGCTGCAATTTCCTTCCCTGAAAGATCAAGTCTTACTTCAAGTGTTGTCAGAGAGCTCTTCTGTTGATTGTTTTTCCCTAAATGCACCAATTCCCTCATGCCTCAGCCCACAGACCCCATTGAAATCATATAACTTCATTTACAAATCCTAATTATACAGCCCTTCTTAGGCAGCTGGGGAACTGCCCAAGATAAAAATCCACCATGGTCCCACCACTAAATGTGGTCAATATGTGCTACAGGCTTCATCAAAATTGAGTGGTGGATGATGGTTTGCTATGAGCAACCTGGTTTAGTGGGAGGTGTTCCTAGCCACAACAGGGTGGGAGGTTGGACTAAGTGATCTTTTAAAGGTCCCTTCCAACCCCAATTGTTCTATGATTTCCATTCCCAAATTGCTAGCCCCATCCCAGCAGCCCTCAGCCAGGGGCTGCAGACCAGCATTCCTGATGTCCCTTCACTGGCTGAGTACAGTCACACTGCTGGTACAGCTGAACATGTGACCTGTCCTCCCAACCAGCATGTTTTGATTGAACCTGGATGTGGTGGCTCTGAAGGACATCACTAAATTTGAGTCTGGCACTCCCAAGTGTGCAGCAGGACCATAGTGTAGCTGAACTAGGTGGAGAGGATGCTCAGGAGAAGAGGTGTGTGCATTTTCCTAAATAGGGTTACAAGCCAGGCATCACTGTAATACCACTGGAGGGCTCAGGGCAAGGCACTTGCAAGCTGCCCTCTGCTGTGACAGCCACTTGGTAAAACACTGTTCAAAAGTATCCCACCTCACTGCCAAACACAGGAAAACTGTCACCCTGGGCAGATTTATTTTGTGCAGTTTCATTTTGGAGAACGGGAACATTTTGTTTTCACAGGGCATGCCTAGGCCCACAGACCCAGTGGTCATGTAATTAATACCCTCCCAGTGATGAGAGTGCATCTCCAGCTGCCCTATTGTACTTCCCAGTGCCCACCTCTCCTTTGGCCAACACTGCAGCACGGGACACCTGCCTACCAGGTGTCACAAGCAGATCTCCAAGGAGAGGAAATGTCACCCTCCTGACATGGCCTAACTCACTTTTGTCTGTCTGTCCCAAGCAAGTTCACACCCTCACTCAGTCTGGCATGTAGACCAGCTCAGCCCCAGAGACTCCTGTTCCCCCCTCCAGAAACAGCCTCAGGACAGGACACTGTGTGCCTACACCCCTGCCAAGGTGACTGCCTGGACCAAGGCAGTGCAGTTCCCAAGGACACATCATCCCAGGTCTCCTCAGTCAATAGCTAAGAGCTGTGCTGGCTCCTGGCTTTTATGAGGTAACCCCCAAGCCTCTGGAAAGTGGGACAAACTATTTCACGGTGACCTCTGTGTCATTATTGCAGCACAACACAAAGGAAGAAAAGCTCTCCATGCTCTCAGCTACCTCTAAATATAGATGCTCTGCAATGACTTCATTTTTTCCTGAGCCACTAACTTCAGCTTTAAGAGAGAACACATCCCAGGGATGTTTAACCCTCCAAGCAATGCCCATCTGTAGAGCAGAAATACCTACCTCTCCTTCTGCTGGAGTGCATCACCTTGACTTGGGACATGCCCTGCAGCAGCTTTCAGCCTGGCAGAGCTGTGCTCTGCAGACAACACTGGATTGGGAGAATTAGGACTGCAGCAAGGGAAAGAGAGGGATCTCCAGAACAGAAACACCAGCCATGAGCACAGAGGTCCAGCGCTGGAGTTTCATTGAGCTGGGATGTGTTGGGAAAACAGCAAAAAGGTTGGGGCCGGAGGAACAAAGCAGTCTGTGCTCTCTCCAACCATCTCAGGGTAGTTAAGTCTTTTTTTATCTAGGTCTTGCTCCCATGGGTCATTCTGAGGCCCACTCACCTGTGTAGAGCCCAGCCTCTTCCCACCACTGGAGTGGAGAACAAAGCCCTTTTCACAGGAAACAGCGCACGTCATGTGCCTTGGGCCATCAGAGCTACAGTTGAGGGTGGCAGCGTGAGCAAGCAGTGGCTGCGTGCAGGTTCCCGATCCCACGCAGGCACCGTGGGCACAGCTGTGGAGGAGAACAGAGAAGGGATCAACCAGTGGGTCCCAGGACTACTTCAGCAAGGAAGGGCTCTCTCCAGGTGGTACTTGCATGTAATGAATGCTCAGCAGGTCACACATGCCTAGAGATGCACCCCTATCCGTCGCAGCTCCAGCTTCTTCCAGGCTTGAAGTCCCCTGACAATGATGCCAGGAGAGTACGTTATCCCAGCTCTGTCTTAGCTGGACTTCATCCCAACCCCCACCCACACCTTCCCACCAACCACCACCATGTTCTTTTAAGCTGATGAAAGGAGGCACAGCTCAACAATATTCCAAAATTTGCGCTGCCTGCACACAGGCACAGAGTGTGCCCACAGCCCAGCACCAAAGGGGCTCATTGTAGGTAGACCAAGAGAACAAAAGGAGGGAGGTGACAAGGAAAGGGGAGGCAGAAGGAATACCTTTGTATAACTTTAGAAACAGGTATGTCAAACTCTGTATGGGACACTGGAGAATCCACAGATGATTCTCCAACTGCAAGGAAAGCTAAGAGGAAACCTCTGAAAATATTATGGAATCATCCATGAGATGCTCTTCAGATCCTGTGCAGTCCCCCTTCACATACATACAGCTACACCACAGCCTGTGGTGGAAGGGAGAAGCTGGATATACAACTGGCTCCTCAACCCCCCTCCTGTCACCTTCCCCCTCTGCTCTGATGGTCTTCAGCACCTCTGCTCTTCCCACAGGCCAACACAGCAGCCCAAGCCTGTGCAAGCTGATGCCAGGCTCTTTGGCATCAAGACCATCTCAACACACACCTGTCCAGTTCTACAGCCTCAGCTGGGGCCACCAAAGTGAGATGCAGCTAAAGGGAGAAATAACTTTCCCCTCAGCACCACTGCAAGTTGCAAGAGGTCCCTAGAAAGTTTGAAATGTATCACCCATGCCTCCTCCTCACTTCAGCAGCTTCCCACTGAGGGGCAGTCATTAGGTACTGATTATTTAAGCATCACAATTCCATAATGAGAACCAGTGTTGGTCAAAGGGTTATGGTCTCCCTCAGTGAAATGCAGCCAGTCGATCAATTACCTGGGATGGAACTGGGACAAGATACAGTGCAATACAACAGCTCCCACGCCCTGGTTATCCATCAGCCTGGCTTTATCTGTTACCAAGTGATATAGGCACAACACCCGATCTCAGCCCTCCCCAGCCAGGGACAGAGGTGCTGCAGCTTCAGGCAGTAACTGGGGAGAGAAGGGAGGGAGCTGTACCTGAATGCCTTGCTCTCCTCTGCTCCCTGCTTGGCACAGGGCTGCTGGCCGTTTTCAGGCACTGCCTTTCTCCCAGCAAGGCAGAGGCCTCTGCCTCTAGCCTTTACTCAACATTTCCAGCCAAGGATGCACAGAGCTAGAAATACCACAAAAGACATGCACACAAAAAACCCAACAAAAAACAAAAAAACAACAAACCCCAAAAAAACCCCAAATCGGTGCCGACACAGACGTTAAGGGAACGCAATGTGCTGTTGACTCTGGACAAGTCCACCGAGCCAAAGACATGGTGGAAACCTGCAGGCCACAGCCCTGAAAGAGCCGGTGGGCACAGGAGGGGACCACAAAGGAGAACAAGAAGAAAGGGGCTGTTTTTTCAATGCAGACCTGTTTATGAAGTGAGAAATGGTTTCAGGGCAGCTGCTGCAAATTCTTTCACTAGCTTATATTTCCATTTGCTTCCTTTTTAAAGAATTTGTTTTATGAGTGCAGCATTTGTCAGGTCATTAGCTTCTGAGGGCATCTGTTACCAATTGTAGCCCTCTCCCCTCCCCTCCCGCAGTCACCTTCTCTGGGCAGTTGCTCTGCTCCCTGCCTGTGCCCCTGGCTCATACATGCTCCTGTCCCCAGTTCCACTGCCCAGTGATGGAGCCACTGTCCTAAACTTCCTTGTGTGTTTGCCTCTGGACACACGTCCTCTTTCCAGCCTTGCTTCTCCATTCCATCTCCTTCCTCGCCAGTCACGGGTGCAACATGGAGATGCACCTTTCCACCAGACCAGGTTGCTCCAAGCCCCCTCCAAACTGGCCTGGACCACTTCAAGGAAGGGGGCAGCCACAGCTTTTCTGGGCAACCTGTGCCAGGGCCTTCCCACCCTCACAGCTGATGGTCAGGGTGTTGGGTTTTGGAGCACGCGCCCATGGCAGCACTGGTTTGAGGGCGTGCCATGGCACCCTCCAGATGCTTCCAGGCCAAGTGCTTGGCTGGAGCAGCTCTCCTGGTGCTGATGGAAAGACAGCACGTTGTCTGGGGCAGCCTTGGCAGCTGGGACAATGCTGTTATTAAATAACAATCAAATGAAGCGCTAATCCTTTTCAACGCTACCAGGGACGTTTCGGTTTTCCACCAGTTCAGAAATGTAACCAGCAATGTGGCAGAAAGTAGACCAAGATATCAGCAAGTTTCTTAAGTATTATAAATACAGAATGTTATATAGGGTAGTTATGCATAAGAGATTGATAATTACAGGTCATAACAACAACATATTTTTATGCACATCATCTACTCATGCACATGTTCTGTATGCACATGTAGATCTATTTTAGAAATAATAGAAAAGTTTGGTTTAGAATAATTACCTCTCTCTTTGCCCCCAGACATGACTAACTTAGCACTCTGTGATTAACAACACCCCTAACCCTACAAATACCCACTAGATTTTATTTTGGAAATGATCTGAGACCGATCAGCTCAAGTTCTGAGAAGCTGTGCTCATCTTACACCTTGCTTTGAAGTCTGCTGCTGCTATTCCAGACCTGAAGAGGAGCTCACATCACTGAAAGCTGTCTGATTTTCTCAAATATATCAATAATCTTAAAAAATAGACATCAACCCTACCAACAAACATTGCCTTGATTGCTTCCTTTATCAGCATCATCACTGCTGTACTTGGGGCCAGGACACTTTTGAGCCTGATGGTGAACAAGTGCAGGTCAAAAGAGAAAAAAGCCCTGTGACCTGGCCCCATCGTGATCCACATGGTATGCCAGGGCTCGGGTAAAATGATGGAATAAATCACAGCTCCCAGGCCCTGGAACACCCTAACAAAGGCTGGACAAGGAAATGGTGCAGTTAGCCCAGTTCTGATCTCAGCATGAAGGAGCTCTTTCTGCTTTTGATGATAAATGAAATTCCTGTATCACAGCTGCAAACTCCTGACTTCTGCCCATTTCTGATTCAGGCCATATAAGATGTGGGACAAGCCAATATTTTTTTACTTTTTTTCTGCCTGAGACATCAAAAAAAATTTCCACTTCTATCCCAGCATCTTTTGAAGCTCAAACTAATGATTTGTCAACAACATTTTTACAAAATACCAAAGTTTTTCTCCTGACTTACTTCATGTCAGCACAAGCCTGCACAATGCTCTGGGCTCACCAAGTCCCATAACTTATACATCAAAGAAAGTTTCAGGTCTGGAAATCTGTGAAATTCTGCCTAGTGATGGCCTTAACTGCTCCAGAACGGTAAGAGCTTTGTTCTGAAATGGGAACAATTCTATAAACTACAGCAAAACTTTTCCTTTGAGGTCCTTCATCCTTCTAGAATAAAAGCAGCAGCCACTACCAGCAATAGAGCATGTTAAGCCAGTGGTGGCAAAGCTAGTATGGTAACACCACTTTGTTGTGACAAATCCCAAATTCTGAAAAGCTGAAATTTCGTGTTTTACAACAATTCCTTAATGCAACACAGAATATACTGATGGATTTACCCACATCAAACTAAGCCAAGACAAAAGCGCCGCAGCTGCCTGAGTATAATAAATCATCTATACATTGCTGTAGTGTCTACTCAAGCTTTCAACCCCAAGATTGCTGCTGAAACATCCCTTATCATCAAGCTCCAGCTTTTAACAGTGGAAACTTGAAGGTTCTTCTCATGGTGAGAATTTCTGGGAGAGGGGGTTATAGGAGATGTTGACAGAAAAGTAAAGGCTTCGGCCAAATCTCCTGAAGTTAAAAGTCATCACTGCACATACTCTGGTGGAGTCTGGATTGTAACACTCAACATCAGTGAGATAAAAGGTGTTTACCCCAATGCGGTCTAGCAGAAGAGAATAGCTAGGAAATGAGAAAAGGTGTTTTGGAAATACTTGGGAATGTCTCCCTTCAGGCATGTTTCCCGTGAAGGTGAAAGGTCTCACTTTTCCAGTAAATCTGATGGCAGCCATCCTTGTGGGAGCAGGCTGCGTGTACAGACCCAACGGTGGTGATGCTTCTTGATTACGATCTGCACTGAGGTTGCCATCTCAAGAAAAGGTGTTTGCTTCTCTACGTGACTCCAAAAGAAACTTGGCAGAAAATAACACCCCTGTGAGTCATCTGCTGTCATCCGCCTCAGAGACAGGGAAAAGGCACCAGTAAGACATCAAATGACCTGTTGGCCCCTCCGTAGCCATAGTGGAAAAGGGAAAAAAAGAAGCAAGAGCACATAATGTATTTCCAGACAGTTCCTTTCCATGTTTTTTTGTTGTTGTTCACTACACCAAGATAGTTTTATAGAGGCACAGAAAATGAGGTTGAATGGGATGTCAGGTTTGGTCTAGTCACCTTCCCAACCTAAGCCAGGACAGACTGTACCCAAAGAACATCTTTATCCATATCCGATCTCCACAGGACTACGCTCCACCTCAATTTCTCATCTTGTCCAGAGGAATTAATTTCTGACCCACATCCTTCACCATGAAAGACATAAAAATAGCAGAGGGATTTCAAAAGGGAGCTGCAAGCAGAAGCCATAGCTGGGCTGCAAGACTTACGCTGTAAGATTTAAGGAGGAAAAAATATTTATCATGAGAGAGAGGAGATAGAGAGACGATCTGACGGCTCTGTACAGATACATAGACACAGAAAAGTTGTCAGCTGGCAGGAGGCATTCAGACCTTTCTGACAAGGATGGAGCAAAAGCAACAACTTTCATCCTGAAATCAGAGGCACCTTCTCAGCAGAGAGGGTTACTGGATTTGAGAATAGCTCAGCAGGGGTGATGGTGTACTCATCACCTCCTGCAGCTTGTGACAGGAGATAAGAGAACCTTCTGAAGGATGCATTTAATCCAGTCCCTGTGAAAAATCCCTGTGCCTGTGTATGACATCAGGAAGGGCAGGGCAGAGTGGAGGAGGACTGGCTGTGGCAGAAACTGGGGGCTCCGCTGGCAAACCTGGGGTCTCCCACTGCTTGCTCCCTTCTTCACTAGACATGGGAACTCACACAACTGACCTGTGCTGATACATTCCCTCAATGTATCAGGGGCCAGCTCTGCTTGGAACAATGCTTCAGACCCGTTCCATGAGGTGACACCAAGCACCCTGTTTGAAAGCGGATCAGTTATTGTGTTTGACTCAAGACAAAATTGGTGAAAACTTGTTCTGGGAGATATTTTTTCCTTGGCTAGTCTCAAGGAAAGGCAGAAGACATCTTGAGCATTCCCAAAAAGGCCTATATGTAGAGCACTAATCTCAAGAAGCTTATTAGACTGCAGAGAGCAAATGGGATGGGGCAGTCCATGAAATGGTGTCTGACCCTCCAAGGGTTACCTGTGATACCTTCCAGCTGGACATTAATTTAAATTTTAGTTTAAATTAAAACTAATAACACATTCTACAGCACAGTCTTGGCCACTGTTGCCCATCAGCCAGTAAGGGACACACAAGAGAAGTGCCAGAGGTCAACAGGCTTTGATGCTGGAGGAGAAGAACCTCTAGATGTTTCAAAGGCAGAGGTGAGCCCATTCCCCAGGAAAGGTGGTCATCAGGACCCTGGAAACACAGAATTTTTTAGGCTGGAGAAGCCCTGTAAAATTAAGTCCAGCCATTAATCCAGCAGTGTCAAGGCCACCACTAACCCATGTCCCCAAGTGCCATGTTTACATGTGTTTTAAATCCCTCCAGACACAGGGACTCCATCCATGGGGCACCCTAAGCCAGAGGCAAAGAATCAGGATTTTACAGTCCCTTCCAACCCAAACTATTCTACAGTTCTGTGAAATAACACACCAGCATGTCTACCAGGGTGCCCATAAATCTTCATGCCACCACACATGCAGCTCATAAATTGACCCTGCATAAATTTGGTGCCTGGAAGAAAGAAAACAAACCAAACAGAACCTGTTCGGGAAACAGCTCTCTTCACTGAATCAAGTTTATCAATTGAAAATGTGTAAACAACTCCCTCCTTCATCTAATTTTCTCTCCCTCACATCCATTTTCCATACTAAAGGAATCCAAACCAGACTCTCCTTGATGCCTTACACCCACTTTTGGGGAAGCAGAGGAGGGCTTTCACACAGGAAATACAAACACAAAGCAGATCGCCTTTTGTAGCACCTTTACTGTGAACCCACCCAGGCACTTCCCAGCATATGTGAACATAAAATAATACATGCTAAAAATAAAAGCAAGCTGAAGCTAAACATAACAGAGGAAATGAAAAATGTTCCCCTGGTTCAGTGTATAGCCTGTACCAAGTTAAACAGGAGGGACTGTGGCTCAGTTTAAAAATGCAAAGAAAAGGATGAAAGCTGGAAGCTTTGGGTCTCCTGGGTGGAAAAATGTTAATAGTCTGATTTTTGCTTGACCTCATAAGGTTGTGATTGGGAGCAGAATGCACAGACAACCCCATATCTGGTGACAGAGACAGCAGAGAGGGATTCCCGATGATGGCAGTGAGGACACTGCACTGCTTTGGTCTGCAAGTGCTCTGCCAGCCTTCAGCACCATGAGTGGGTCCGAAAGCAAGAGCTGACATTTTCTCCAAAACAAGTACGAGATGCAAACACCTGTCACATCCTGACCTGGAGAAAGCTGCACTTCATCAGTATAAACACGATCTCTATGTTTTCCCCAGCCTGCAAAGCACTGCAAGATCCTTCAAGATGAAAGATGCTACAGAAATACCAACCTGTCATATATTTATTATTTTGGCAATGAGCATTTCTAGGCTGAAGGCAGGAAATCTCATTTCTTTGTTGCTTTTGTTACTGTCCTTTCTCAGGTTATTTTAGGAAAGCCCTCACACGCACGTACTGGGTACATGAGGCTGGGTTCGTGCAAACGGTCAGTTCAACTCTCTACAGGAAGAACATGGATGTTCTGTGATCTTTCACAGTCAAATGTCTCTCAGCCTATGAAGATTTCCTACTCCTGGATTTTTATAGGGGATTTCCCCCCCTGCTCACCGCCAGAATCCACCTACCTTATATGAATTTAATTGTTAAGATTTAAAAATACTGCAATGCATTACTTTTGGAGATAGAACAGATTTTAAAAATATAATAAAGGGGGCATACTTGAATGTTTCCTGACTTAACAGAGGAACATCCTTTATTATTAGTGTGGCTACTTGAGGCTGTAAGCCTAACACCCCCGCCCTGAATATTCAAGACTTTAATTCTGAAGATAATACTCTAAATAGAATTTTCTACTCTGAATACCCTGGGAATCTGATTTACTTTGAGTATTTGCTAAGGGCACACACATGTCCTGTAATTCAGCATATTGCTGTGAAGTCAGGGCCATGGGGAGCCTACGGGCTGGCAACAAGAGGAAGAGGAGACACAAGGATCCCGCTGTGCCCCTGGAAAAGGGACACAGCTTGGTGTGCCTTGGCAATATGGGAATTGGCTTGTGCTTCAGCTATACTGCTACTTCTATGAGGAGAACATCTATTTTCCTCTCTATTTGCCCCTATATGGGCATCTGCTCATCCCCAGTCAATGCTTAGCTTGTCCAGTGAGTCTTTTCTTCCTTGCAGTCACTTCTCAGGGGAAGGGGGAACCTCTCAAGCAACGAGAATGCAAGATTATTTTAAGGGATGAGAAAATGTAATTGAAAAACCACATCAGTTGGCCAGGGTCTTAGAAGCATCTGGGTACATTGCTGTAACAGCTACCAGGAGGAAACACGCCACATTTCAGGTGAACACTGATCTTTTAATGTAAGGTTGAGAATAATATTTATATACTGACTCACTAAGATTTATGTTTCTGTATAAATCATACATGCACTTAAAAAAAAAAAAAAGTAAAAAGCAACTGCAGGATACTCATGGCTTCCAGAATTCTACATAAATCAATTGTACCACAGTCCCACAGGCTTTAAAACAAACACACAGACACACTCATTTGTGATCAGGGATGTTCACCCATCCAGGCCATCAACAGAAGGAATATGACAAGAACAGCGATGAGATGACCCTAGACAAAGCCCTTCTGTGCTTAAGAACCCCAAAGCTCAACTCAAAAATCAGTATTCCCAGTGGTGTGGTTTGAGTAACTGGCTGAACTGGAGCCCTGGATCCACATATGCATGTAACTTCAGGGAGCCTGGGATCTGAAAGCAAAGCCAGACTTGGCAGATTTAAAGTGCTGAGGCTGCTGTTAGCATTATCACCACGTTCTACAGGGCAGTGTGAGATTCAGTGAGGGGCCTGGATAAACCAGGAGTGAGAACAGAGAGGATGAGAAGAGCTTCATCCCCACCTTCCGCAGCACGGGGAATGGATGGAGATGGAGCTTGTAAAGTAAGTGCTGAAGAAGCCAATGCTTCAGCTTTAGCAAAAACTCGCAGTGATAACTTCTCAGCCATTTTCAAACTTCCCTTGGTTTTCCCACCAGGAATCAGTCCTTTAGTGCAGTTTTTTATAGGTGCAGAGGCCATGCACAAAATCTGGTTTCTGCCTTCCCATTCCCTCCAGCAAGATAAGCAAACCAAGATTCAATACAGCAGATCTTCCAACAATACCTCAAAAACATCTGAGCACAGTCACAAAGCACTCAATGAGAACTCAAACACAAATTCTCAGAGGAGAGCAGTAACCCCGGGTGGCCACTGGGACGTGCCCTGAGGAGACCATCCATACCTGTAGCACTGATGGCCACATCCCTCCTCGTGCTGCAGGAGGCAGGTGGTGAGGGGGTCAGAGGAGCCAGGCTGAGCCAAGGTCCGCAAGGCCACGGCTGCAATGCCCACAAGTGGAGAGGAGAAGTTGAAAAGCACCGAAGCAACCCTGGGGAATGGGTCCTCCTGGCTATGGGTCACGTTGATGACGAGAGGGTTGTGCTGACATGACAGCTCGTACGTCCCTGTGAGACAAGGCAAAGAAAGAAGTGACTAGTCCAGCTGCAGGGATTTGCTTTTGGTTTACATCTGCTCCCCCCACATGCCAAGAGACCACGTTAGAAAGTAGATCCTGCAAGGGGGGCAGGGGACAGCAGTGAGATATCAGAGCTGTGGTGGTGGCCCCGGGTGTCCCCGTCACTGTCACAGCCCGCAGGTTGCTCACCCAAAGAGCGGTTCTGTCCATCTGTGTCAGTCAACTGGACGGCAACCGCCGGCTTGTGCCGCTGGCTTGGGACAGTGCCAGAGGAGGCCAGGAAGAGCAGGAGAGAGGTGGGCACTGCAGGTCTCTCAAAGCAAACCTAGGAAAGAGGGCAGGAGACACTCTGAGAGCAGGCACACCAAATACACCTTCTCAGAGCCCATACAGGCAAGAGAGAGAAAGAGGGAGCGGTAGGAGAGCAGGAGCAGGCATAAGGGGTCAGAGACCTTGCAGTCTGCAAAGGTGGGGAGGAGGAAGGAAGGGAGCCAAAACAATCCTTTCCCTCTGAATTTCCCTTCTTCCTTTTACTAGCCTTCTCCTCACATATTCAGTCCCACCCTGACATAAATTTACAGCATCTTCATAGCATCCACATTTGCTACACTTTAAATTGAGCAAGACCTGGATAACCCCTTTCCTGCTCCCCCTTCATCAGGCTTGGAGCCAGGCAAGTGAGGCACCCAGAGAAAACAGCTACCAGCCTTGCCACCAAAATATTTCCAATTAAAAAAACCCTCAAAAAAGACAAAAAACAAAACAAGCCGAAAGAATACCCCCAGTAGCCACTGCAACAGCAAACTGTCCACCAGCCAACACGTGGAAAGATTCGTGGGAAGAAGCCCTGCCTGCTAGGAGAGCCAGCAACTTGCTACTTGTCTACAACCCTGAAGGCAGCTGCAAGTAGCTGGGAAACTCATGGCATCAATCATGGCAGAGCAGATGTTCTTTGGGAGTAAGAAGACAGAAATGTTTTTCTCCCCCACCCCAGTGCCCCCCCTTTCCCCCAGTGCTGAGATGTGTTTTGATCAAGATTCTCCCGATACAGTGTTTTTGTGGAATGCTGGCATGGAGGAAGCTCAGAAATTCGAGGCAAAGGTGTATTTGGAAAGAAGACAAGTCCTGGCTGGCCAGGCACAGCCCATGGAGCAGACTGTGGGAATGGAGGGGACAGCCATGCAATCTGTGATGGCAGCCTAGCCTCAGGGTGGTTCATGCCACGTCAGGCATTGTTCACACACAGGAACGGGACAAAACCTTGGGCTTCAGCCCAGGGGTCCCACCCTGCAGGGAGGTGCTCATCAGCAAATGGCCCATGAGCAAGGCCCCACTGCTGTCTCCTTGCTCCCTTAGCCAGGGCTTGCTTATTTACAGGGCTGCCTGGCTGTGAGTGAGCCAGAGGACTCAAGTGTTTTTATTTGGTATATCCCCACTGTCTCCCCTGGTGAGATAAGTGGAGGAAGAAGGAAAACAAACAGGAAAGCAAGAAGGCAGGAGAAGAAAGAGAGAAGAGCCAGCAGTGCTCACAGACAAGGAGCCCCCTCCCAAGATACAGCTACAGCTGTGAAGTCCCAAGGACCTGGACGATTTTAACCCACCCACCAAGTGTGGTCCTCAGGGGAGGAGAGGTAGCTGCAGAAGTCAGGTGAGGCTTTCCCTGGACTACACATCTTGAGGTGGAGAGTTCAGTCTTTCCCTTCCTACAGTGCATCTGCATGAGGCTGAAAGGCGCAGGCTCCAAGTTAGGCTAATAGCAGCTACCTCAATTAACATCCCAATCCTTTTCAATACATATTATGTGCTTGGCCACAGCAGGCTATCTTCTTAATTTTTCTCCCTCCCTCTCCCCCATTCTTATTTAATTTCCTGCATTACACACCCTGACTGGCTTACAAGTGATTTTGATGTCTTTCCTCATCAGGTGTATTAAAAACTGAGAACAAAGCATGGCTGGAGATCTGCAATTTGTAACAATTCTCATGTGCAGACAGACCCAAGGGGCATGGCAGATGCTGTGTGCAGTGGCACAGGCACACATACCTCTTGCCCCCCGCCTAATTGCAGCACAACAGCAAGCATGGTAAAGCACTGGCACTGGTTTTCCAGAGCAGTTGTGGATCCCTGGAAACATTCAAGATCTAGGACTCTGAGCCACCTGGTCCAGTGGAAGGTGTCTCTGCTCATGGCAGTGGGGTTTGAACTAGAGGGCATTTAAGCTCCTTTCCAATCCTAACCATTCCATAATCCTTTGACCCAGCTGTTCCTCTTGTTGATTGGTGCCACCTCTTCAGAAATGCTGTAGGAAGTGATTCCTACCACCTGATGGGTTTTGTGGTGCAGCTCTAACCCAGGAGACACAGGTGCAACAGCTTTAAAATGGCCCTGGGAGCTGGTGGACACCAAACACTGTGTGCACATGGGTACATATGTGCATCAACAACACCATTCCTGTCTGGGCAGGCAGCTGTGCTAGGCAAATTGTCAACAAAAAGCCATCTTTCCTAACCCAATATGTTACCAATCAGGCCAACTCAAAAAAAAAAAAAAGGCGTATTTATTACTAGTCCATAAATAATTTTATGGGCGGAAAATAATAGCACTCCTAGAGAGAGCACGGAGAACCAGTAATGAAAGTCTTTAGTATAAACATCCATAGAGGAAGAGAACTGACCACAAGCTCCAATAAAACTGTAACATGTTTTAACCCCTGCTGAGAAGTGGAAAGCAAGCTTTCATCTAGGTAAGGCCAAGGGGGAGGATTACTGCTTTCTCCTTAGCAAAGGAGGAAAGGAGGCAGGTTTGTCATGGCCAGAGACTGAAGCCACAAACTGGGTTGTAAGCACACAGGCAAGGAAGAGAGGGAAAATTAGAAGAAGATTAAAGGAAGTTGTTTGGAGAGACAGAGGACCTCAGAGCAGTACCCATGTTTATTGACTGAGGTTTGATGATTCACTGACTTGTCTGAGCATCTGGGGAAAGAGGCCTTCTCTAGAGAAGCTTGAACAAAACAGGGTGAGCTGCCCCTCAGTGCAGAGGGAGCAGCATGCCAGAGCTTGGCTTTCCAGCAACACCAGGCAGCAGCCACAAAACCTCTAAACCGTGCCTGTGGTCAGAAACCCAAGGCTGTAAAAATCCCAGTGGCCTAATCCTCAGCTCTCTTCTGTCCCTCTCCTCTACCTGCTGGGACAGATGGGTTGGACCCTCCCAGGGGCAGCCCCCAAGCCCCTGTAGGGCTGCAGGACCACCATCCTGGGGTACAGAAATGTCACCTCTGGTCTGGTGTCCTGAGAAGGACCCGTGTGCCACAGCTGGTTGCTGTGGGCTTGGGGTGCTCAGCAGCACCCTGGGGTGCTCAGGCCCTCTCAGGATGGCAGAGGATATCCAGCTGCCCTCTGCTGCTGGAACAAAGGCAACTAGAACTTTAAACACAGTCTGTGCCTACCCTTTGGGGGTGTTAAAGCACAGCTTGACTGCAGGGGAGAGTCAGGAGCAAGCTGTTTCTCAGCCTCGAGGCATTTCTGTGGTATTTTGGTTCCATGCACAGTCCTTCTCCTGGCAATCTGCCCCAGGATGAGTTTGCTGTTCACAGCGGGAACGGGACAACTGTGTAAGATCCAGAACAGGTATTTTGGGATTTACACAAGAGTGCAGTAGCATATGGAGTACTATGTGAGCAGTTTTAAAAGTTGCTGTAGCTCCTACAGGACAGAAAAGGATGGGTTTTGTCACCAGAGCTGGATAAAGACAAACAAATCCTTTGTGCCTGATCACACACCCTCACTTACCTTGAGCCAAACTCCCTCAACGCCCAGAAGCATCTTCTCATTTGGGTCCTGACCATTCTCTTGGCTGGGAGCACAGGGAAACCAAGCAGCCTGCAAAAGATCCTTTGGCACCTCATGAAGGTGGGATTTACATACCTGAAAAGAGAGATTTATTTCAACCTAGAAGGTTGCAAGGAAAGGAGAGAAAAACAGCACCTACAAAACTTCAAGGAAGACTCAACAAGTGTTGAGAAGGATGCCAAGGTGGCTCTCAGCATGAAGACAGTTAGGATGTGGCTTCCTAAGTGACATCTCACTGCCCACACATGTGCACAGAAGACTTTTGCCATTTTGGAGTGCTGTAAATGTGTTGTTTAAGCATCTCATGGAGGCTGTGGGGATGAGTAACAATGAGCCAAGCTGTAAGCTGGTAGGTGAGACTATGGCATCCTGATTTTGGTTGGGCTGATGAGACACGAACGTGTGATTCATTTGCCTGAATAACACTCTTCTGTACTATTCAATGCCCTGTGGCATCCCAGACATCCCCACAGGCCTGGCAGACAAGACCTGGGAGATACAGGTGTCATTGTAAAGGAACAGACACCTGAGCCCAAGGCACCTCATTAGACGTGTATATCTGGGCAGTTTAATCATGCTGCAGGTCTCAAGAAGATCCGTTCCTTATATCAAGTCAGTAGAAACACATGTGTAAAGGGCTAAATATAATCTCTTTACGTATTTCTTGTCTTTCTTCAGCTTGCTAGGAAAGAACATACACACCACGTTAACACCAATCAGGCAAAATCCCCTCCAGGCTCTGCTCCAAAGCCCATATGAAAGATGGGAATGCTCCCATTGATTTTTCCTTGGCTTCAGATCAGAGGGCTTGGGAGCAGTACAGATGCTGATGTGTGCGTGATTTCATCCTTTCGGGCCCTGACCTTATAAGGATTTTTTTTAAGCTAAGAGTGGGACAAGTCACAGGCTCCAAGTTGAGCATTTGGCTGGTGGGATGGGATGGTCACTGTTCAGTGAAATGCATGTCTGGGGGAGGTGCTCCGTGCCAGGATGAAGCACCTCTCCATGAACTGCAGTTCCTGAACTCAGGGACTGATGCAAGAGGAGTGTGAGAAATGCCCAGGTCTTCCACTTAGTCCCTGGTTGTGAAGATAGTAATCAATGAATGCTTCCAGGGCTGATTTTGTTTGTGCCTTCCCCAGCACAGACTTTGTCTTTGTTTTTTTTTTTTGTCCATGCCTTCACTCACCTTCACAACAGGCTCTCCAGTGACTATGGAAGCAGGACAGGACTTTGCATCCTGTTGGGAGGCATAGGCTCTCACTGCCCACAGATCCAGGTACCCCTCAGGAGTGTGTGGGCCACAGTCCAGCATGCTGCTTGTCTCCTCAAAGGGCTCACACACACCATCCCCATCATGGACGTAGCACAGGCTTGGCTCCCCTGCAGGGAGAATAGGGATGAGCTGCTTACAAACCAGCCTCCAGGCACACACATCTCTCATTATAAGAGATTTGCTGTCTCACTAGCCTGGGGTTTTCCCACCATAAGATCCATGGATCACTCCAGCTGCAAATCCAGGTTCTGTTGCGATGAGGTGCATGGCCCTCTGCTCTAAGGAGCAGTGTGAACAATGTACAGTTTTGACTCCTGCCTCAAAAGGAGTCTTATCCATTTGGACCTGTCTCAATCCAGTTGGACTCACCAACACAGTTGAAGCCTTTTTCCTTTTTACACTTCCTCGAACAACCATCTCCATCCAGCAAGTCCCCATCATCACATTCCTCCTCCAGGCTCCTAAGAGGGCAACAGCCAGATGTATTATTACCACCTTTGATTCAACACCCCTGTGCCCCTGCCCAGTCATGAGTGAAGACCCCTCATCTTGGTTCTATTTCCACAGAAGCAGTTCAAAAGGAAGAACCACATGAGGAATTAGAGAGAAAAGAGAAAACACCTTGCCAGGGGATAAAAAGAGGTTAAAGTCACAGCATTTGGGAGCAGACATGATTGTACTGTGACTTTGCCATAAAACCTGAGGCAAGAACTATGGGAGAATGGAAAAAGTAGAGAACTAAGCATCAGGAGGACCTGTTGCTGAAGAAAGCAAGTGTTGGACAAGGCAGGAGATTCTGAAATTGGGGCTGGGGTTTCAGTGGGAGCTGGAGAAGGAGGCAGGAGAAGGGAGGGACAGAAGGTTCCTCTCCCTTTCCTTACCCTGCTAAGAAAACTGGTTTTAAATGAAAGTGATCCTGAGTATCCTGGAAGTTGAAGTCTGAAAAAGCTCAAATATGGAAATCTGAAATAAATATCTCCAGGGAGAGCAGGTGAAGCATTGGGCTCTCTCAGTGTAGAGGTGGTGCATGCCTCATTATT
Organism: Irena cyanogastra; assembly: GCA_013397155.1. NCBI lineage: Eukaryota > Metazoa > Chordata > Aves > Passeriformes > Irenidae > Irena > Irena cyanogastra. The sequence continues at coordinate 834,403 of VWZV01015681.1, forward strand.
TGGGGTCTCTGAGCAGAGACTGGACAGCTCTCTAAAGACACTGCACTGAGCAAAAAGTTATACTGCCCACTTCCAAAGGCAGATCCTTTGGGTTGGACTCTAACAGTTCACTGAGATGGGCCAGAATCCAAGTGCTTAAGTCAAGAACAGAGGATGTTCAGGTTGGACTCCTCATGCAGACCAAGCCTCTCAAAAAGACCATCTCCATCTCCCATGCACATGACATTTTACAAAACACAAGCTCTACAGCTCAGTCTGCTGGAGGGATTTCGTGCAGCATCTTCAGCCATGTACCCGTGCATGGACGACCCGCCTGCTGCTTCCCTTTGGGGCAGGATGACGTGATAGCTTGAAGAACCTCAGCTGAGAGCTTGAGTTTTTCAACTTACATGGTCACCTTCCCATCCCCACAGTAGGGTGTTCCGTGCACGTGGACGAGCGGTGGGGAGGCTTCTCCTGAGGTTGTCCCAGAGACCACCTGCACCTGGTAGCGGTACACCTGCCCAGGAGTGACCTCCCTGCAGGGACAGAGAGAACTTGAGGCAACAGCAACACCTGCAACACTGAGATTTGCTCACCATGACTATAGACATCACGTGTATATATCCATGCAATACCACAATCTGATGTGTCTTCATACTCTGCCAGAGGCAGAGCCTGTGGGAAGAGAGTCTCTTTTAGGTCATGCTGCTTATTTCCCAAGGGTCTGAGCTGGGGAGAAGTAGCATTGGCTTGAGTAATCATTTTACTCGTGTCGATGGGGTAAATGTAATTTTACAGGTTGTGTTGATGAGGAAAATGTTTCTGGGTTTAATAAGCTCCTTCTAGTTGACCTGGGCTCATGGACAAGAGTCCAGCTAGCATGGTGGGTCTGCCACACCCTTGCTCAATGGCACTGGATGCAGTAATTCCCAGAGCAGGGAGACAGGAGGAAAAACAAAACAGAAGCAAAACCATCCAAGGATTCAAAGGGAGAAGACACAAGGAGGCAATCAAACCTGACTCAGCCACCCCTTCAGCCCAAGAAAGAGCAGCTCCGTGACTCACGTGTCGATGAAGTGGCGATGTGCCTGCAGGGGGGTGGCAGGGGACCCATCTGCAAATGGGGGCTCACGGAGCAGCCGGTACTGGATCAGTCTGCAGGCCGAGCACAGGGAGCTGTGGGGCCTGGAGGTCAGCAGGGCTGTGTCGATCTCCATCCTCTCGTCAAAGGTGTAGATTTTAACTCCAGACATCTTTTTAGGGATATTGAGCTTCACAGTAAAGGGCACATCACAGAAGGTGTCCAGGGGGCCCAGGTGGATGGACTCCCCTTGCTCTGTCAGGATTTCAATATCAGACAGTGCCTTGGGAGAGCCCGTGGAGAGGTACGTGGTCCAGAGGGTGAGAGAATCGGGGTAGACGGGGTGCAGGAAGCGCAGCTCCAGGATGCAGCCGTCCGGCTGGGGGCACGGCACCGTCATGTTCATGTCGTACAAGTGCAGCTCCGGACTCCAGGCCTGCAGGCTGGGCTCACAGGGCTGATCCACATCTGGAGGACCTGGCACAAGGAGGAAGCTGGTGAAAACCAGGGGACAGCTGCCTTCACAGAAGGCCTACAGGGGTGATCTTCCCTGTAGGTGCTTAAGCACCTCCAGGCTATAACTGCACACCCATGTGTCCTAGACCTAGTGGCACCTGCCCTAACATCCTGGAAAGCAATAATCCCCACTGGTGTCCCAGCTCCTGGGTACTTGCACATACACACAAGGCTCAGCAGACCTGGTGTCTCACAGCCCTCTCAAATGGGAACAGTGGTATCCACACTGGAGCTGGGAACAGTGCAGAGATCTAGGGACAGCCTAGACACAGCTGAGGAATGTGAATCTCGCTCTGTAGCCTCACAGGTGCAGAAACTTTGCCAAGGACACCTGAATGCTCCAAGCAGAGCAGAGACTGAAGCTTTGCACAAGCACATGCTGGGACAGGTCATAGTCAGGAAGGGACCAGGTCCAAAGCAGGGAAGCAGGACTGGAAGGCTGTTTTTCCTGAAGATCCTCCAGGACAGTACCCAGGCTAACCTCAGAGCCCCAGCCTTCTCTTGCCTGCCCTGCAAGAGAAATGGAGTGCTGGCCTTTCAGACTCAGAAAGGATCACTGGAATTTACCATTCTGTAGTAGAAATACCCTTGTCTTCATTAGCCACTGGAAGCATTTCTTAGGACCCAGCACCAATTCAAAGCCTTCATTCATATAAGACAAGTCTAAAAGTTTCTGAAACCCACAAACTCTCTCTGGTGCATCAGAACAAACAAGCACTTGTGACAACTACAGACATGCACAACCATGTCCTCTGGCTCTGCATGGTTCAGTAGCAGCACATGCACCTCATACAGCTCCTAGGATCAGCTCCCCTGGTCTCCTGCCTCCTCTGCCCTGCTCTTGGAGGAGTTGAGACAGCAAGAAAAGCCCAACAGCTCCTATGGCAACTGTGTGACCCTGAAAGTCACCACTGTGCCCACAAGGTGGGTCTCTAAACCAACATCTGGGTCTCAGCACAAGAGAAGTTGTAACACCCAGCTGCTGTTGGCCTGGCTAGGGAAGAATGGACTGCCCAGGGCTTGGCACAGACTCAGTGGGACTCAGCACAGAGCTCCTCTTGCTCTCTGTGGACAAGACTACATTAAAGTCTGTGAATGTCCCTGAGGTTTTGAATGAGGTCCCAAGATCTGTATTTTAAGACTGATTTCAGTTAAATGCTCCTCCCTTTGGTCAGTATCTTTCAACAACACCTGTCTGAAAATGATTCAAAACACACTCAAAAGCTCGTTATGTATGTGCTAATGATTAATATTAGGGTGCCAGTCGGTTTGTCCAAAGCCATCTGACCATTACCAGGTTTTCCCTGGGCACCAAGAAGTCCTCCCTGCACTACAGAACCCTTGCAAAGGGAAGACAACTGATTCTCTAAAAAGAAAACAAAAATATTTTCCTTGTACCAGAAAGATTCTGTCTGGGGACTCACAGACAGGAAAAGAAAGGAGACATTTACCTTCTGCTTCTTCCGGGGTCCAGTAGCCAGAGGAGTCGCAGACGCGAGGGGAAGAGGCCTCGTGCACATACTGACGGAAGGTGCCATCCTCGGCACAGCTGTCACACAGCGTGTCCTGCTCCCTGCTGACAGAGCACAGACCCTGGCATGTCTAAGCAGGACCAGTCAGCTTCCCAGCCACATGTGTCCGGGTGGCACCAGACAGGAAGGTGGAAAAGCAGAGCTAAGGTCTCAGAATCTCCCTGGGTATATCATCCTGCTTGGAATCAGCTGCCTCAAAGACAGGGAAATACTAGCGCCCATGGGACAGGCTGGATTTAATCTCTTCTCTTCTCCATGCTCTCTGGGTAGTCTTGGATGAATAACCTGTCTTGTCCCTGCCAGTCACAGCTAATAGACCCCACACATCCCAGGGCAATGCCTCTGGACTAGAGTGGGTGAAAATAAGGTGCTCTCTGCTAAACCCAGAGCCAGGTTTTGGCTTTCAGCATTATTGTAATACAAATCAGTCACAATAATGTCAATTGCCGTGCTCTCCAGAAAAGATAAAGGCACTTTTCTATTATAAGGGCCAGCCTCAGCCACTTTCCTTGACCAGTTCTTCTCAGGGCATGCAGGACTGCCACAATGGATCAGCTCCTGAGACAGTTATGAGTGACAACTTGGGATGGTTCTAAAGTGCCTCCCTTCTAGACCCATGTTTTCCTGATCCCAAATCACTTCATTCCCCAGCAAAGCAGTTTATTTGGATGACCCAGCACTCAGAGCATCTCCTGTCTGTGGGGTGACATGCATGTGCTCTTGTTATTCCTGAGCAAAGGCCCATTGTAGAGAGCACCTGTTCTTTGAAAAGTCAGCGAACACTGACCCAAGAGTGCCCCAGCTGCCATCAAACAGCATTTTCCTTTTAATTATAAAAGACAGCCTTATGAAGCAGCTTCAAAACAAGTTCAAAAGCCTTTATGTATGTGCTTATGATCCCATAAGCAGAAAAATCCTAAAAAATAAAGTCTCACCACCTAAAACCTGGTGGAAACTGAAATATATTAGTAAGAGGGGCTGCTGAATAGTGACACTGGGGGTGTACCCAGGTCTTGGTGGCTCCCTTAGTGGGGAGAAGACAGACATCCACCCAACACTCATGGCCGTGCACTGCTCAACAGTCAAACAACTCTGGCTCCTTGGCATCATTTCTCTGGCTTGAAAAGTTTCCTGACTTACCCCCAGTTAGCTGCTCTGCGAGTCCATGACAGCGCTGGGAACGAAACCCAGCCCTTGTGGTTCGAGCTCCCTGCCTTAACCACAAGGCTGCATTTCCTCCTGGTAAATAGCTACTTTATACAATAAGTGCTAAATGAAGCTCATTTTTCATTCCCTGATTGCACTCTGGGGTTTTAGAGCTGGCTTTGCCTCCTGATGCTCTTTGGCTTCCCCTCCCGGCACCCCAAGAGCGGGAAGCTTGCAGCAGAGCCCATCTGCCAGGGGGCCATGGCAGCAGCCTGGCTCTCGTGCCTGAGGGCTCTGCTGGAGACGACCAGGGTGGGAAGGGGACTGGGGGGGTCCACACCACAGAGATCCCTTGTACCTTCTAGCAGGCTCCTGTGCAAGCCAGGACCATGGCGAGCACAACCGCCTCACCTCTCGTGGAGGACACCGCTGATGGGAGGCAGCCAGTAGATGCTGAGGGAGTCCTGTGTCTGCCCCGTGACCATGGGAGGGATCGGGATGGGCGCCGGCTTCTTGCTGTGGCCCCAGCGCTGGTACACCAGGTCCAGGTAGCAATGCATCCGGGCCACCTGGTTGGGGGTGAAGCTGTTGGTGCAGTCATCATCTGGGGGACAAGAGAGGCCGGGCTGAGGGTTAGGGCACGACAACATGCGCCCTTTCCTCCGGGCCGAACTTGTTCGGAGACTTCTAGGGAAGGCTGGGAGGCACCAGCCTGCGGTGGCTCTGCTGCCGGGGCTCTCTGGTGTCGTGTGTCCCCAAAGCCACAAGATGGCACTGCCTCAGCAGCTCCACGTCCCTGCACCTGCCCAGCACCGGCACCTGGGCAGTGCCACCGCCCGCACGGCACCGCAGCAGGGTCAGGCAGGAGCATGGAATTGCTCCTCCGGCTTTGGTCTTCCTGGCATGGCAGGAGAAACACCAGCCCCCTGCGGCATGCCTTTGGGAACCAAGCCAAAAGGGTTCAGGAGGTTAATAATTAACAACAATAACAATAATAATAATAAAAATAGCTACAGGACCGGAGAACAAAGACACACACAGACAAGAGCAGCCTCGGTGCATGTCCAGGGACCCACTGGCAGGAAGAGAGGGATGGACAGAAATAGCCTGAGGGAAGAAAGTGGTTAAGCAGCTACTGCAAGCACTGCCCGACACATCCCAACACACCAGCAGGGTCCCTGTTGGTTAGGGAATGAGGTAAGGCACTACTGATGGAGGTAGAAAGGAGGGAAACCCAAGTTTTAAGGAAGGTGAGCCCCTGTGATTCCCAACAACAATTACTCATTACCTGTGTAACTCATGTAGTTGTTGAAGGGCGTCCCTGTGAAATGTGTCTGGCCACAGGTGTCGTTGGAAGGGTCTGGATCCCGACAGAGTTTACTCTTTGGGGTGGGGGCAGTGTCAGCACAGAGGTCTCCTGTCTCCATGGATGGAGTGGTCTCCCTGCAGGGATCGTCACAAGATTCCCGCTCGCTCACTCCCTTGAAGACGTGGTACAGCCCCAGGACGTGTCCCACTTCGTGGATCATGGTGTTGGTGTGGCCGTGCATGCCATAGTAAGCAGGGTTGAGGACAACTCCACCTGGAATTGCAAGTACAGAGAGCATCATTCCAGGAAAGCGACACTGGATATCTGTCATTACTCACCTGTGAGAGGTAAAACTCCTCTCATTGTGCTTCCAGGCCACAGACAAGGGGCCAGATGGAGACCAAGATGGACATAATCAGCCTCTTACAGGATGAGAAGAGGCTCCTTTGCCCTCTTGGGTTAGAACAGGGTGGGATGGTTTTTCTTGCCCTCCTACCACTTTATTCCCCCCTCAATATCTTCAATCATTTCAGCTACTGTTGCCTTCTGCATCTTTCTGCACAGTTGTAATTCAGTGTCTGCTTTGGATCACACAGCTCCAAAGGAGGTTTGGAGCCAGAGCACCAAATCGAGCCATGCTGTGACTTTACAGGGACCATCTTTTGAACCAGAGGGCAGAAGTCCTTCCCTGGCCTAAACAGGTGTCTAAGGCAGGCCAGCTCCCATAGCAGGAGAGGAGCAAAGTCCCAACACACTCAGCTGTGCCAACAAGAAGCCAGCTTCAGCAGAAATCCACGTATAGATTCAAATGCACTACCTCTGGCCCCTGCTGAGAAATCACCCATGACTTATTGCTTCAACCTCCAAACCAGACTCTGAGGGGTAAACTAAAACTCTCATGAGGTATTGTTGAAATCCACTAAGCTTCTGCCACAAACCTGACCCAAATTCAGTGTATTTTAGAGTGGGATTTCCCAAGACACAGCTTCTGAAGATCTCGTCCTCCCCTTCAGAAGGGTCTACATGTGAGCAAGGTGCAAATGACCCCAACAAGACCCTCTCAAACCATCACAAACCAACTCCTCTTCACTGGGATACTCCAACCCCTGACTCAAGGGGACACAGAGGGGCAGTTTGTCTCCAAGCCAGTTTGGTGCAGGTTCAGCTGTCAAAGATGTTGGAGCATGGGCACAGACCAAGTCCCCCAGAAACTGTCCCAGAGCTGCCACCTCATACTGAGAGCAACAGCACGGAGCTGGACAGGACCCATGATCATCCTGCCCTTAACTCAGCTGTGGCTGTAGGGCACGTGGCTTTTCCTTTCCTGTGAGCCCATCTGCGACGGGAAGAACAAGGATCAAGGATACTGATAAAAGCCAGGTGGAACAAAGCCTTCCCTTTGCTCACTGCCAGCATCTCCAGCTCCTGACCTGGGATGCACACCCTGTACTGATGGCTCTGTACCACATCTGCTAGCAAACTGTCCACGGAAGGTGCTCAAGAACAAAAAAATTTGCTTCACTGGCCTCCTTTTATTTGCCTCCTTTATTTTGTCCAGATTAAAATTTCCTTGAAATCTCTTCATTTTTCTCCCTGTTTTGAGGTTTTTCACTGGCCATTTCCCCCCTTTTTCCCTTCTCATTTTCACGCTCCATCCACTTTTCCATGCTGCCTTTCAGTGGAGGAACAAGGGCTGGGAAGTATCAACAAGACAGGGGTGCTAAAAGCAGACCCCAGCATGTGCCTGGGCTGACTCCAGGCAACTCCTCCATGTCTCAGGAGGCTGTTTTTACACAACTACTTTTAACTCAGACAGCTTGGATGGCAGTGTGGTGAATAGTTGGCTCCAGCACAGCTTGCTCCCTCCTTTGCAGGGCCCTGGAGGATTTACTGTGCCAGCTACCTCACGGCAGAGCCTCTGCTACTGCATCTCTGCTGATGATCACTGCCCTGCCAGCAAAGTTAGAGCTGGCAGGTGGCCACAATGTGATCCTGTCTCCAGCCACACAGACTGCTTGAAATCTGCTCCTGGATCAGCTCCGTGCACTACTGACTACCTCATGTCCTCGAGTACAGGGCATTCCTTCCAAGAGAGGGTTTTCTTCAGATCACAGTGTCCCTGGCAAGACACCAGCAGGTCTGTGACTCCTATGGGGGAGCCATGCTGGGTGAACACTGAGCTGGGGGCTGGAAAGGGACCTTCAGAGACTCGCTGAGCAATTCTCCCAAGCCCGGGGAAGAAATGAGGGTGGCATCTTCTGTGGAACATCCTGCGTGTGTGGCCCATGGAAGGGCTGAGAGGCACCACTGACCTGTCAAGTGGCACCGTTTCTTAGCTCAAAATTCATGTTTATTGCTCTTCCTTCCCACAGTGTGGATCTTCTGCCCAGGGCTTGAGGCAAAGGATGGGTCCCAAAGTAGCTGCATTCCCTTTCTTCCTAGCTGTGAGACAAGAGAGCAAAGGACTTTGCATCCCATCAGTCAGCTCTTGACCCTTTAGTTGCCTGGAGATGGGTCACAAGAAGGCGCAGAGGTTGAAAAATCTTTTTGGGACCTTCATGTTCTGTCCTGTCAGCTCCTGGGTTTCTGGAAGCCATCACCCTCTCAATTACCACCCTAGCAAATGCTATAGATAGCAAAGGGCATTCCATTGATGGGAAACCCAGTGGGCACATAAAAGAAAAGCTGCTTCTCATTTCAATCAAAACAGGGCATGAGAGAAGAGAGAATAGAAAGAAAAGGCATCTCTACAGCCAAACCCAAGCCTGAGCAAGGCAGGGGGGCTGCCTGCCCAAAGGTCTGAAAGAAGGAATGTGCGCACAGAAAGAAGAGTGTTCATAAACAAGTAAATGAGACATGAAAGCCCTGCACACATCCTGCAGCAGTAACCACAGGGAAAGGGGCTGAGCACAGGGGCACAGGGTGCCCTGGGACCAAGCAGCCCAGCCCTCCTCCCTGCAGAAATCCAGTGCTCTTCCCATGTGGTGGAATAAATGGGATTCCAGTACAGGGAGGCAGAAACAAGAGAGGGATGCCAAGGCCACGGTACTCTGTCCCCTCCTCTCCTCTCTGCTGGCTTTCCCCTATTCCATTCCTCCCCCACACTCCACAAGGATGATCATATTTTTAGTACTCATTTTAACAACTAATTAAATGGCAGAATTAGAAACAGCCTGAGAACTCTGCCTTCCAGAACACCCCTATCCCTTCATTCCCTGTCCCCACTGCTCCCTGATGAGTTGGGAGTGCTCCCAGCTTTGGACCAGGAAGTTCTGTTTCCCCTCCGCAGGATCCTGGCTGTGAAGGCAAGATGTGGAAGTGTTCATAACATTCCAACAAGATCCAACCCTCCCCTCTCTCTCCACTGCAGATCAGGCATTCCCTTCTCACCTCTGCCTCCTCCTGCCCTGGACAAAGGGATAAATTGGACTTTCAGTGCCTGAGAACCAGCTCAAGGAGGTTCACAACGTCAGCATTTACACAACAAAGCCAAAAACTTTCATATCTCTGTGATATCAAGGGGGTCCAGCACTCGAGGCAGGTGAACCAGAGACTTCTTTGGACTTGCTCACCCAAACAAGTCCAGGCAGCTGGAAAGATTCAGGTCTGGCCTCAACACCTTGTCTCTCCAGGCCAGACCTACCAGCTGCAGATCCGATAATGTCCCCAAGGCCAAGCCTTCACTCTGATCAAGCAACAAGAGATGCCCAGCCCACCAGATCTGTGCTGGTGTAGACCGTGCTTCTCCTTTACTCACACAGCCCTGGAAGCTCCTGCTCCCATGACATTCTGTGCTACTAGCCAGGATCAATGGCTAATGCTGAAGGACTCCTGCCCATGCCAGTCCCAAAGAAACCAACCTGTTCCTAGGTCAGGGCTATCCCAGAGGACATTCCCAAGTAACCACAGGACCTTTAAACAGTAAACCACAAAGCTGAACCTGCATTGCAGGGCCAGTCTTCCCCAAACACTGAGTCAGAGCAATTAATGGAACAAACCCATGACAGTTAGTCAGACAGGAAGATGGCCATTGCCTAAGGTACCTCGGATGGAAGGGCTGGCCCTCCTTCAGGATCCACTGACCTCTGCCAGATATATGAGCTGGCCTCAGCTTATATAACTACAGAAAGTATTTATAACATCAAATGCTCACCATTCCCTTGCCTTTCGACCACGTTTATGCAGTTCACATGCAGCTACACATGGAGTTTAAAGCATCTGCATTATTACATTATTGGGTTTTTTGAACAAGGCTTTCCACCACAGAAAGCTAAAGTTTGGTTTTTTTTAAAGGAAGTTCTTCGACTCCTTCTGCTTTGTAGTTAAAAATATTTACTTCTAAGTTCTCAGAAAACTCATTCCAGACTCCAAGAAATCTGAATTTGCAAGGAACTCACTGTGATTATGGTGGAAAGACTGAGACAGACAGTATAGTCACAGGGAGTGGTGCAAACAGACCTGAGACCTACCTCTGCTGATTGCTGGCAGCAAGCTGTCTTTCTCTGGGAGCTCCACAGCAGCTGAAACACAGTCTATAGAAATTTCATAGACCACTTCAGCCTCTCCAAGCCAGTAATTGTCTTTTATGCTTCATTGAAAGTACTTTCTGTTGGCTGTATTATTAGTAAACTATCCCCAAGCCTTCAGAAAGGCTGCCTGAAAGTTAAATTTCCTCAGGAAAAAAGTCTGGAGGAGAGCAATAGAACTCTAGCTAACCAGCATATGAATGGTCATGTAATTTCTGGTACCCCCAAAGAAGCATTGTGAAGAGAAGGGGATGAAAAACAAAAACTGAAGACTTCCAGAAGATGATGACACCAACAGGAAGGTGAGGAGGACCCTCTTGAAAAACACACTCAAAAATCATGAAAAAATGGTTTATAAGGAGATCAAAATCCAGATGGCAGATTAAACAGTTCTTCTGTTCTAGAGAAGAACTGATGGAGAACAATAAATCTAGTGATCTTTAGGCTGTGGCAAAGTATTAAAATAGCAGAAGGGAAGGCAGCTGGAGAAGAAAAAGTCTGAAGATGCTTCTCCTGAAAACATCTAAGAAGTCCAGTTCAGAGAAACAAACAGAGCAAAATCTGACCAAGACTCTCTGCAGACAAGAGGCAGCTGGCTTCTCAGAGAAGTCAAGGAACCAATTTGATTCATGCAGAGAACTAAAGCGTGGAGGGTCCGTATGTGTGTAGGGAAAAATCAGCATGGCATTTCTGCTCCATGGGAGCAGATAGTGGCGTGAGGAGTGCAGGTCTTGTGTGCTGACCCTAACATTTTAAGGTCAGGATAGACAGGAGAGTAGCAAGATTTAGCACAAGGGAAGGAGTCTGGCTTTTTAGAGACAGACCCCTCTCTTGTGTATAGACTTGTCTCCACCCCTGGCCATAGCTAGGTCCTTAAGCTCAGGAATTTTTCTCAAACTGCCACTAACTCCTCCCAAGGTTTTTCCTTCTCTTTACTCACCGCTTTCCTTTTACCATCTACTCAGATTCTCCATTAGCCTCTTGTGAGAGATTTTGTCAAAAGCCACGTATTCACGGCCTCCTCAGTCCTAACTTTCTGCTGTGTGGGACAATAATATACATTGTGCACGGTACAAAGCAAACGATGATGTGGTGAAGCCCACTGTTTATGGAGAACAGCGTCCACCACCCGCTCTCCCGAGCTCATTAAATCTAAAACCAAGGACAGTCTTGAACCAAAGTCCTCAGTTCGTGCCAGACACTCAAAGAGGTTCAGATCCAGCTTCATACTTCACAGCTCTGGCACCAGAGTCAAGACAACACCCCTTTTCCCCTGAACCTTCATGTTAAAACCCCGATCCAACATTTCCAGATGGTGCCATTTCTCATGGCCCTGGCTGGACACAAGCGCAGAGACTGGAGCTAAATGCAAGCTTTTGATGAGACCAGTCACCCCAATTACCCCTCTGTACAACGGCTTGCAAGCCATTGGGAGAGGACTGAGGGGAATGTGTGTGGCTGAAGCACTTGCTGCAGTCAGATGATTGTCAAGCTAAGCCTTGGAAGTGATTTCTGGAAGCTGAAAGAATAAATTTCATGGAGATTTGCTTTCCTCAACAAGCAGCTGTAGCAATATGCTATTGAAAAAACAGCCCTGAAACTCATTGAGGGAGGGAAACTGGCAAAAAGGAACTTTGAAACAGGTCTTTAATAGCAGTGTAAAACTTTTAAGGGTTGAACATCACGCACTTGCAAAAGCAGAAGGTCTAGGTCTGCTGTGCAGGTGTCAGGAGTAATTATTTCCAGTTACTTACTGAGAAACACTTTAGGCATTTTGACTGCAAAGTGTAAAGGGCTTTGCCAGAAAATTCCAACAACTGAAGAGGTGGTAGGAGAGGCAGGAAAAAGAGAAACAACAGAAGTAGCAGAAAATGCATAAAACCAACCACATTCTAGGGAACCAGTAGCCATTTTGGCTGTTTTGCAGCCTACAAGGACTGATGACCTTAAGGGTCCACCCTGAATCCTCTGAGTCCAAGGAGAACCTTGCCTCCAGCAAGTAGTAGGCCAAGTTATAAAAACATGGTAAAATTTGATAGTTATCCTCACACTTGCAGCTGGACTCAGAAGTGGCTAGTTCTGGCTGCTGCCTGGGCAGCCCTGGAGTTGCTGAAATCTGCTATCTCAGCTCTGAAAACATTGACACTCCTGGCTTGTATCTGTTTGCTATTACAGGCTGCAGAGTGAAGTTCACTGTCTCCAGAATCCTAAAAGATACACACGGAAGGTCCAGGAGAAACCAAATGTGAGCCTAGAACTCTCTCCAGAGCCTGCACTTATGGTGAACCTGTAGTCCCACTGCCTCACTGCCTTCACCATCAAAAGTTTCTCATAACAATGTTGAAGTCCCTTGCCAGTGTGTAACCTCACCACCTCATCCATATGGATTCAGGGAACAGGCAGCTCTTTTCCGTACAGCAGCAGCTGTTGGAACAGCCAAACCCTGTTATCATGACCTTCTTATCAAACATCCACGATGCTGAGGCACAGCACATCCACCTCTTTTTGCCAAGTCAAGGAAGAGAGAGGAAAACCAATAATTCTGAGACCCTGGGAATGGGATTAATTACTTACCCAGGTGAGTAAGGGCCTCTTTGTCCCACGGCCAAGTGGCAGCACCAGCCAACTCTTCCCTCACTGAACTGGCAAAGTAAACATTGAGGAAATGGGTGCTGTTCAGCTGCAGAGCCTCCTTCAGCTCCTTCACACTCATGTACGCCCTGCAAGGACAAAAGAGAGGAAATAGTCAGCACACACTCCAACAGAGCAAGGAGGAAAAGCAGGAGCCATCCATAGACATCCTACAAAGGGTGCAGCAGACCTGGAGACATCCTCAACTCAGAAACCACGAGTGTCTTAAAGCACAGAAAAATTCAGCATTTCAACAGGATCTCCTGTGACACTGCAAACCCTGCTCTGTAAGGTGCAAGTTCAGCTACTGAGGGGTTTGGGTGGGGGTGGAAGGCACTCATGCAAGCCTGAAGAAGTTCTGCTAATTACAGTAGCTTTGTTGGTGAGTTCTACTCCCAGAAAAGGTTTTCCAACCACGGGGATAAAAGAAGACCCGAATAGGATAATAGAGAACAAAACAGGAGGAGAAAATACGAGAGAAGGAAGGAAATGCAGAGGTTGGTTCTGCTAGGGAAAAGAGAGGGGGTTTGGCATCAGAAAAGCAGAATTTGAGTTGCAGGGAGAGAAGAATTAATCCAGAACTCCAACTGCTTCTAACAAGGGTTTTCCAGGAGTTGCCCCTGGTATGGAGCAGGACAGGAATGGACATCAAACCTCACTGTTGGGAGCAGAGAGGGTTTGTCAGCTGGGGCTGAGAAGTCTCTTCTCCAGCTTCTCTAGTCTATCTGGACTTCCATTCCATCCTTTTCCCCAGGAAAACCAGTATGCCAGAGATGGTAGTATGTGGTAAAAAAAAAGGGTGTCCCCAACAGTGCACAGGCACATCTCTCATCAAGACATATCCCAGGGAATTGCACAAGGAAGAGCATGAGCAAAAGGTATCTTGGAATATGCTCCAAAAAAAAAAAATTTAAAAAAAATTCTTGCAGCTCTGCTCAAAATGGACCTTGGAGAAGACTCTGCCCCTCTGCTCATGATCTGGATCTCTTAGATGAGGTCTGGGATGTCTGCAGGAGCCAGCAGGGAAAAAAACAAGATCTCCCAAAACAAGCTTAATGAGGAGAGGCTAATCTCTGGAGCCAGATTCATCAAAGGGCAAGTTTAGTGGGGAGAGTCTCCTGACAACACTGCTGGCTGTCTCTCCTCTCATCTTCAGAGCTGGGGATAAAGAGTTGGAGGAGCAGAAAAACCACTGGAATGGGATATCCAAGACATCCATTTCTAAAGGCCAGAGGAAGGTAATGGGCTAGGAGAGGTGGGTAGGCACTGGGCATTGCAGCAGAGCAGTAACACCCGTGGGTATGTCTGAGTGTCCATGAAATGATCCTCACCACGTGGCATACCTCAGCACTCAGAGATGAAAAAAAAAAAATCCAGCAGTCCTGAAATTTAGGTTTCACTCTTCCCTCTATGTGAGTGCTTCTGCACAGGTCAAAAGACTGTATCACATTCACCAGAACACCAACAGTCCCAGCATTGGTTTTTAGGGAGTTCATGTCCTCAGCTACGCAAAACAATCAAGGTCTAACCTAATATCAGCAATAATAATTCCAATAAATAAAGCAACGGAATTATAAGGTCTTGGACTGTGCTTCAAATGCCAGGTACCCTTTTAAATGGACTTCAATGATCCTTGTGGGTCCCTTACATCTCAGGATATTCTGTGATTCTATAAATCAAGAACTATCATTTCCACCATCTGTGCCATTAACCTCATGGTCTGAGACAGGATTAGGACAGGTAGCACACATTGTCCCCACATTTCTGTGTCTTGTCTCTAAGTCTTCAAAACTTGGAGACCCTGATCTACAGTTTGTGAAGCTATTAATTTAAGAGATTCTGAGCAAGAAAAAAAACAACTCATGGAAAGGCTTTAAATACATCACTGTGGAATGATGATGGAAACACACCATTGTGGAAATATGTCATAAGAATGACTAAACCTGCAGCATGAGGCCAACAGCAACATTAAGGTGGTGGAAAGCATTTCACTTATTCCCATGCTTCCAGGAGCAACTGGCATCTCTGAGCTGCGTGGATAGATTATGAAGGGAGCACAATCATTTCATTACACTGGGCTCACCATGAAGGAACACCAGCTCTGTTTGAACAAGCTGCTTCTGATGGTGCCCATTAGCAGTGATGCCCATTAGTGCATTCCTCACCACATGGGATGATGGACAGAAGGATGGAGCTGAGGATGGGCTAAGGGAAAAAAAGCACATTCTCATCTGAGATGTGAAGTGAGAAAGGAAACTGGTTTCCTTTCTTGTTTGAAATGGCAAGATCCCTAGTCAAGCTGTTACACCAACAGGCTTGTTTAGAAAGAGAGAGGTTGCTACAGCAAATTGAAGAGAAGGAGAAAAAAATGAAAAAAAAAAAGGATTCCAGAAATAAACTAGAGCAGGGTAGCATGTGGAACAGAGCTGGGTAAACCCAAGGGCTATTTCCCTGGACCTGAAATAACAAAGGCTTTCAAAAGCTACTGCTGACTTGGAGGTGTCAGATGATCAGGGTCTTCTGACTGCCTCTCTCCTACCAGTCAGCCCCAAAAGACCATCCCAGGCTGGAGGCATCTCACCCATCTTCCCAGGAGCTCTGAAGATTCAGTTACTTCAGACAAATCTTGGCTGGACTATGTGGTGAGATGAGATGACCAGCTTGTCTTCACCAGGCCCCGAGATCTCCCACCACAAAGCAGCATTCCCAGAACACTTTCCCCAGCCACATCAGCTTGTGGAGAGAAAACTCTCCCAACCGGAAAGGACAAATTAGGAGAACTCGATCCCTTCTCTGTGATGTCTCGCCTGAGCATCCCAGACACGCGCCACACTGACGCCACCCTTTCAACCCAACCAAGACGGGAGCAGGCCGGGAGGAATAGATAGTGAGAAGAACAAACAAACCTGAAGGACATACTTGTGGCATGACTCGGAAGGAATAGAAGCAAAAATTTCATAGAAATAGAGCATAAGGAGGGGGAGGGGGGAGAGAAAGTCTCCTTCACTCACCAAAGCTGCTCGGGGGACACAGACTTAAAAATAGCGTCAATTCCTGACCTATGATATCTCGGAAAAATAGCCCCAAAGCCTTCCAGGCTGTCCAAATTCCAAGACCCGACGTCAGCCCTATTCAGAGGGATATTCCTGCAGTCCCTCTTCTGGAGACATGATGTTTTTCTGGCTGTCGCCTGCCATTCCCTTGACATTAGCAACATTTTTTGTCAAGGCTTAATTATAAATAACTGTAATTTCCTCCATTGAGAGATCTGGATGGTTCAGGGATGTGTAAGGGTTAGAGGGAGCAGTTCCAGCACTGAGAGATGCTCAGATGGGTTGGATAGGCAAGGAGAAGAAAGGACCCTAATTTCACCCCCTGTGGCATAGAAAGCACAAATATCCTGCTAACATTCCCAAAGGCATGAGCAGAACAATTCTAGAATGGGCAACTCCAATTCCCCTCAAACTACATTTCCTGCTGGCATCCTTAGGTTAGACAAGGAACATCCAACTGGCATCTGAGCCTTTTGCTGCCTGCCAAGGTTAGGCTCTTCCTCTCCTTCAGTGCTTCTGTGATTTTCACTGAGGCGAAGGCAGAGCAGCCTTTGGTCTGCGCAAACACCCTAAATGACAGCACTCTCCTCTGCTTCCCAAACAGTTTTCCAATGCCTACAAGGCTAGAGTATTCCAAACTAGATGGTGTTTACAGCAGGATGGGCACTGCAACCCAACATGGAAGCACAAAGGAAGAAGGATACATGAAGGTACAACGGTCAGCAGAGAAGCAAAACACAAACCAACTCCAAAGAAGAGGGTAGAGGACAGAAGAGATAGAGATGGGACATCAGGTTTGCCAGATTCAAAGTCAGTGTTTTTCCAAGAGCAGCCAGCTGTGTGGTGACACTACCTGGAGCTGGAGGAGCACTTGCAGCCCTGGAAGAGTGGAGCTTGCAAGAATAGCATGTGCAACAGTATAGAGAGATTAGGGATGGGAGGGCTATGGAATGACATTATTAGACATGAGTATGGGAATGAACACCATCCAAAAAATGGTATTTGAAGGGATGAGCCCAGAAATTATGGACTCCCTTACAACAGGTGATACTGGTTCAAAGTTCTGCTGGATGACACTGTTTGATGACGTGACACTAAGGCATCCTGTTTTACTTGTATGGGGCAAAACGAGGGGCCATCATCCTGTGGTGCTTCTTGCTGCTGCAAAAAGGAAAAGAAAATGGAGCCACTTTAGTGACTGTCACCACAGAACAGTAGAAATAGACACTCCACTGCAGGCAGAGAGGATCTCCATAGGCCATTCTGACCCCCTTGTTCAAAACCAGGTCTAATTAGATCACATTGCTCAAGGTCATCTGGGGCCTGAACAGCCACAAGGACAGAGGTTTCCCAAACTTCCTAGGCAACTTATTCTAGTGATTAAGCATCCTCAAGTTAAAAATAATTCCTAATGTCTAATCCAAATTTCTCACATTCCCTATTGTGTCCACTGCTTCCTGACAATTGTCTTCTTGGAGTCCTGCTCCATCTTCCCTGTGTCACCCCATCATATCAAAGGGGAAAGTCATCAAATGACAGTAGATTTGCATGGTAAACTCTTACTGTACTAGACCTTACCTTATTAAAGTCTAAAGAACCAAAGCTTCCTTTCTGAGCAGTTGAGAAATCACACTCCACCCATGGTACCAGACCTCCCTGGAGAACTCATTCTTTTCTCATGCTTTTCCTTGGAAAGTTTTGTCCTGACCATGGGGGAGACAGCACCTTCCTAACCACAGCTGTAAGTCAGGCTCTGAGCTGACTTGGTCAAAGAAGAGGACCTGATATACCCAGGAGAGACAGAGGTGTTGCGGCTTTTCCAGCATAAATTTCTGGGAGGAAGAACAGGACCATTTCTGGTGGGCAGGTGGAAGAGAGGAGAGGATCTGCTAGTCCATGGAGCAGCAGCAAACACAGTCAAGCTGTAAAACAAGCCTGATGTGGGAGAAGAGGGGCAAGAGGGGCACTTTTTAGTGACAGCTACACCATAACAGGAAGCCTTGGGGCCACAGTGGCCATGACCAGCAAGACACAAAAGATGGCACCTCCAAATGAAAAGCAAAGCCAGCACATACCCCCTGCAGTACCATAAATCAAACTGGAGTCTCTGGGTACTGCAAAGGGTGCAATGTGTAATGCCACAGGAATTCCACTGCAATTCAAAAATAGGAGCATTTTCCCTGTAGACCTTTCAGAGGGGATGTGGGAGTGGGGTTGGGTGGAAGCTGTCCAAGTGCCCTCCATGGACAACTGGAAAATACTTGAGACCCAGCCAGCTCCAGCTAACCATACAGCCTAAAGAAGTCACAGGGGATTCCTGGCTCTGCCTTCATGTCTTTCAACCACTGCAAGGAAATTCCTCTTCCTACTTCCTGCAAGCAGAGAGGCTCCTGTTTTCCCCAAACCTCTGCCTGACAAATGAGGAATCCCTCAGACTTCCCAGAAACGAGCACCAGTCTGCCAATAACATTTTTTGCTTGTGGGTAACACATTTCTCCAAGGCTACAAAGGGTTAATGACAAACACAGCAACCTTGTCCCTGAGTCACAGCTCAGTCCATGAAGACAGGTGCTAATCCAAACGGCTGAACATTTTGGGAGAACAGACTCTCTAAATTCATCTGTGAAGGGAGATGCTCCTCCAGATGGTGAGCCAAAGTGGATATCTTCCATTTTGGCTCACCAAAGGACTCCTCTTCATGGTGAATCTTCAGCAGGGGTCTAAATAGGTGGGCCTCCACACCTGGGCTCTCTGCTTGCATAAATGAATCTTCCTTGCTAGAATTTGGGAACCCTCATCCCTGTTCTCATCACATACCAACCTTGCCTCCCTACCACAGGCAGACAAAGCCCACCACCACTGTGTGACCCTGGCACGGCTGATGAGCCCAGATGAGTTACTTGCTCTGCTTCCAGATGAGGCTGATGGTCATTCTTGTAACTGCAGCTGCCTCACGCTCTGGGTTTACCTGCTCCAAAAGTTCTGGCATTAATGCAGCTGGGGGGATGTTTTGTTTTTAAGTCCTTCTGTACTTACTAAGACTATTTGCATCCCCATGACCATGTCTGGGAGCTCTGACTCCAGTCCAGCACGCTGCTGGTACGCCACAAACATTCTCTGCCAGCATCATGACAACTTGACAAGGCAGTAACATCCAAATGACTCTCATCTGGACAGGCTTTGGTAACACAGCCAGATACAAAACACATGCAAGATGGGAAGGGAAGGCTGAGAAAGAGCCAGACATTCCCCTGGGATCACGGGAAGCACAACACTGCTGGAATAATACCCTCTGTAGTTCTCGGGAGTCTTTCATCAACTTCACTGGGTGCTGGACTCCAGCCAAAGAGCATTTGAGTCCACAAGGGATGAGGCCATCACACAGCTCTTGGACATGCCTGGAAAAATCCACCTCTGAGGCACTGACAGCACGAGTAGAAGAGCAGCCATCACTGGCAGGACAGTTTAAGTTTTGCATGGGTGGCTGAGTATCAAGATGCCAAAGACGGTGAGAGGGCAAAAAAAATCAGGGGGTTCCCTTATGCATGAGCAATTCCTGTTAGATTCAGAGATAACTCTCAATCTCCATGTGTGAGCACTGGAATGAAGCAGTAGCAGATGCTGAAGGGTCAGAAAGCTGCACTGGCAAAAGCTGCAGATGGGATCAAAAAGACACGCTGTAGTTCAAGGCTGTGACCCTTCCACACAGATTTACAGGGGAAAGGGAGCTAGAAGGCTGCAGATTGCTAGCTCACAGCTCTGTTACATCAGAGGGCAGCACGCAACTTCTTGAGGTCAGATTTGGGAAAGAAATACATTAACATTAGTGTTAGACCAGAAAGCCTGCAGGGCATTTTGCCCTGAGATAGGCTGAAGAATAAGTGCTGCTAACAATGGCATGGCCCAGATATTCCTGGAAGTGTTGGCTAAAAAGTTATTCACTAAATCATCACTGAATCAGCCAAAGGCAATGCTATTTTAGACCTGGTTTTGGTAAGCGGTGCAGAAATTATGAAAGAGCAGATGAGAGAAAGAAAACTTGGCCTTAACTTGTAATGAGCGAATTCAGATCAACTTAAATGGAGGGATGAACACAGGTCTTGAATGAGGACTTGAAAACCAGGACTGACCAGCAGACACTGCTGCATCAGAGCTGTCAGGGAAAATGGGGTGAAATGGAATTCCCTGAAATCAAGCTGACTCCAGTGAAAACAAATAGTAAAAGATCCTTTTAGAAATAAGGGCAAAAGAAGGAAGAAGCAGATCTGCTTAGGAGCTGAAGCTCAGTGTAATTGAGTTGCATCCCTGGACAAAATTACAGTATGGTCCCCACATTTATTCCAAGTTTAACCAAATGGTAGTGGAGCAGACCTCAAGATAAAGACAAAAAAAAATAAAGGTGGCAGCAGTTGGGCAGGGGCTGAAGTGTCAGTGGGACTGGTGGAAGACAGACCACTGGGGAGGTGGCAAGTCCCAACTCCAAAAGTGTGGGATGTAGGAATATAGAGCAGGGGGCAAAAAGCAAAAGGAAAGAGTGCAGAAATACAAACATTCATAGATAAACAAAACTACTCAGTGGATGTAACACATTTGCAGGGGAAATGCCACCTTGGATCCAGAAGGACTGACCACAGGACATATGACTGAAGAACAGCTGATATGGTATGTGCAGGGATGTCTGAGAGGGTGTACAAGGATCACAACGAAACAGGCTAATTGGGTTGTCCTCTCTCTAAAGACCTGTTCCCACCTGGTTCTCTTACCTTTAAAGGGGATGAATTGTTTTTGTGATTCTAGGAGAGTGTTCTTGAAAACTTCCAGCACTTGCTCCTTTAGCCTGCCTGGAAGTGAATCCATCCCAGCTGAGCTTTGAGCAAGCTGCAATTTACTCTTCAAAAATCTAAAACCTTTGTCTTAGCATAACCACCAGCACCACAGCAGAATCCAAAATCCACAATATTGTGATCACTGCAGGCAAGACTACTACTAGCCGAGCTATTACAAGCCAGGTATTATTGGTTTGTGAGTAGCAAGTCCAGCAGCACCTCATTCCTGGCTGGCACATCCAACACTTGCATGAGGAGCAGTCCTCTACACATCCCAGGAACTTTATGGATGATCTGTGAGCTGCTGTATCATTCTTCCAACAGATTGAAGCCACCCATAAGAAGGAGTTCTGATGACTCAGAGCTTAAATTACTCAAATATTGCTTTGCTGGCCTTATCATCTTGGTTTGGAGGTCAATAGCAGATCCCTACTGTAATACGTCCCTTGGAGACAGCCCCTCTGATCTTGACTCAGAGGCATTTGACAGGACTTCCACAATCATCACAGTTGCCTTCCACACATTTGAGGTTCTCCTTAACATAGAGCAAAGCCACAGTCAGGCATCAAGGAGTTGTCTTTGCCTCTGGCATCACAACAGGACACCTGACTTTAGGAAAGCTGTGTTAATTCCTCCCTATCAGCCTGCCCAGAGACTGTTCGCTTTTCTGCCACATGCTGCTTTTTCCACTCTGGATCTTGTTACAGCTCTGTTGACAGCTTACGTGCAGGGCAAGAGGGCAGAGATTAATTTTAAGGCTGGCTGCATGTTGGTACTCATGTTTTGGGGTCTGAACTGAGGATGGTCCCCCACTTGTGCTGAATACATGAGAATAAGCCTCAGGAGAGGTTAACCCCCAGCTGTGCTCTCACAGCATGGTGGGCACCCTCAGGACACCAACGGGGTGCACATGTGCATCCAATGCTTGGATCACAGAAAAACACTGGGTTTGTGATATTTGCACCCTGAGGGCAGGGCTAGCTCACTGCCTCACTCAGCTACTTGCTGCCATGCACATAATGGGCACCCCAGCCTGTCCAAGGGCCTCTGGGGATGGCTCTGCTGGGAATCCCAGCACAGCTCCATGTGCCTGTGTAGGCTTCCCGGAGAGAACTAAGCTACCATCAGCCCTAGCACACCTTAGGAGGAAATAAGGTTTTTGAGAAATACTCATTGGGACTCAGACACCAGAATTTTGTTCAAGTTGCTTTTCAGTCTCCAAAAAAAAAAAAATGCTGATGGTTGTGGCTATTTGATAATCCTGTAGTCATTCTCTCCTGAGCTCCTGGAAGAGTCAGTCCTGCACTGCAAAAAGCACCAAGGCCAACCACCAATAACCCCAGTGGTCAAGTGGTCCTGCTGCCTGACACAGAACCCATTGTAAGAGAAAGTCTCACAACACTTGTTCTAGGCATAGTTGCCTACACTCCATCCAGGAACAGGAACCCACATGCTCCTCTCCATCTGCCTCAAACTAAACTCTCTTAGGGAGGAAAGGACCCATGCACTACATTGCCTCCATTCCCATCACAAACACCATCCAACATCACCACACTGCTGGAGGGGAAGGGGTCTCTTTTCCATGAGTGGCCTCAGGAAAGTATTGAGACATGGCTCCACCGCACAGACATCATCCCCAACAAGAGAGGTCTTGGGGAGATGACAGCAGGAAGAAGAGGAGTGCTGGATCAGGAACACACAGCAGAGAAATCCAGGGCTGTGGGAGGGAGCAGAGGGCTGCAGTGAAGCTGATTGAAGGAGGCATGAAGGGAGACAAACAAGGCAAGCACGGCCCCTGGCTCGGCAGGGACTACCTGACCTCTCCTCCAAGGGGCACGGCAGCTTTGGGCTGACGCCGGCAGCGAGCCTGCAGCCTGAGAGCTGCTGCTGTCTGCCAGAGATGGCAAGCAGCAAGGCCCTAATCTGGAAGGACAGCTGGATCACAAAGCTCCCCATGCTTCTCTGCCAAGCCAAGACGTGGGACCCCTGCCTTCTGCATTGCTCTTCCCCCAGCCTTGGTGCATGTCCCAGAAACCACTGCCCACTCTCAGAGGGGACAACGGGCACATCGATGGTCCCAGGCCTTTGGGTCACCTCTGGGGATGGGCCTGCCAGAGCTGTAACCTCCATCCCCAGTGCTCAGCAGGGACACATCAGCTTGCTCCACTCCACACTCCAGTTTTAGGATTGGCACAGGTCTTGCCTCCCATGCATGGAAAAAAGTGTGGCCAGCAGGACAGGGGAGGGCATACTTCTCTTCTACTATGCTCTTGTAAGACCCCACCTGCAGTGGTCCAGAACTGCAGCATTTGGGCTGCCAGCATAAGGAAAATGTGGACCTGTCAGGGTGAGCCCTGAGGAGGCCACAGAGGCGATCAGAGGGCTGGAGCACCTCTGCTGTGCAGACCTAGGCAACATAGGAAACCCCACCAAGAACTGATCCACAAATTTAGCATTTCTTACAGCACTTCAGCCCTAAAGCATCATTTGTTTCTGCCAAACAACCAAGTTCCACACACACTTGAAATTTAACAGAAAATAACCTAAATGTTCCCAAAAAACTCCTGCAGGAGTCTGGCTTTGAGCTTGTGTTAGCACTAGTGATTCAACCCATGAACCTTCCTTTTCACCCCTCAGGGAAGACAAATCCATGCAAGTCCCATAAACTTCCTGACTTATATGACAATTCTCATGTTGCTTAAGCATAATGGGCCATCAACTTTCCCCTGGGATAAATTTGGCCTGGTAAACTGTCTTTTAGTGCTCTACATCTTGGGGGAGTTGATAGCATTTAGGGTTTATTTTAATGGGAGTCAGTAGCCATGATCAATTGTAAAAGCTCTATTTCCACGGAAATGGGAATTTAATAGATTTTTGAAAATGCTGGTTATTGACCCAATGGGCCTTAATGGCTTAAAAACAATCTCATTGTAGTGTGGATGAGTAAATGTGCATGATTTTCAAATGAATACTGGAATAGGTAGTAAAAACCCATTTAAATTGCAGGAACCTGGTCAATAGGGAGTCTACATTTGCGTGTTTGGCTTTTCTATTTCTATCTGAGTGAATCATGGCCATCTCTTCCTCGGAGAGGCTCACCATTTCCTCATGGCTGAGATCATCCTGAAGCACGCGGCCCATCTGAGCCCCAGGAGGGTCTAGGGATGTCTTTCATTAGACCAGGCAATGATGCAGAGCCAGTCCCTCAGAACAGCCGGGCTCCCAGATGCTTCCATGGTGGGAGCAGAGCATGCACGGACCATCTCTCACGGATGATGCACCCATTGCTCACAGGACAACTCCCTGGGAGCTGAAAAGACATGTGTGCCTCAGACTCTTGGGTTTAAACTCGGCCTACAGGCTCTCAGCTGACAATCCTTCAGGGAAATTCCTAGGCGGAAATCTTGGTTTGTCTGGGGTTGACACATATCAAAGACATCAATAGGAGCAAACTCCAAAGGAATTCACTAATTGCTAAGAAGTAATCTTGGAAGCAAAGGACAGACTACACTCTGATATTTATTGCACAGAGCCTCTGAGCACTGACTGAAGCCCCCCTGCTCCAACTAAGGCATGTATTTAGGGTTGTCACCCCCAAAAGCCCTCCAAGGTCTACCAAGACTCAGCACAAGGCTGCAGTTGTTCCCCATTTTTCCCATCACTGGAGCAGCTCCTTCCAGGCTGCAGGAACACAGAGGCCCAAGATTTTTACCTGTTTGAAACTAAGCTGTGGACTCAGCTACTACAAAGAGAAGATCCAAAGACATGTGTAGAGTACAGCAGGGCTGGGTGAGGGTCACAGCAAGATCCCTTAGAATAAAGCAGAAAAAAACACCAAGGACCTGAAAATTCCCAAATTTCAAACTGACATCTGCTCTCCTGATCCCTCTAACCTTCCCCTTCAAAAATGCCATGAAGCAGCAGTTAGAGAGTTCAGAGCTACAAACTGCTGCCTCTTGTCCTCATCAGTGGAATAAGCGAAGGAGACAAACACTGCAGCTCCCCATCTGCTTCCACCCCAGTAATGCATCTCCCACTTCCATGTTCAAGTATCATGGGTTGGTTTAGGTTGGAAATGACCTGAAGGACCATCTCATTCCATCCCTCTGCCATTGACAGAGACACTTTCCATTAGACCAGGTTGCTCCAAGCCCTGTCCAGCCAGGCCTTAAACACTTCCAGGGATGGGGCAGCCACAGCTCCGCTGAGACATTATCCTTGAAAACATGGAAAGAAAGAGCTGTAGCTGCAGGGAGTTAGTAAAAAAAAAAAATCAAAAGAAAGAGTTAAAGATCCAGTTTGGAACGATTTAGGAGAAGAAAAAGAGCTCTGCCTGGGAGAAGGGCAGTGAAGCAGCAGCCCAGGGAAGGAGGGGAGTCCAGCCTTGCCCTCTAAAGCCCAGCATAGGCAGCATCCCAGCTCCAGCACTCACCGACAACTTGGGAGAGACTTGCTATCCACAGCACAGGGTAAGCACTCACCTTCCTTTGGCAATGCCAGTGCTGGCTGGAGTTACACAGCGTGTGGGAGAGAGGGCAAGCAAGAAGCAGCAGGGGAAATGGAGAAATATGTTTGCAGCCCTGTGCGGTTTTGGGAGGCAGAACTCAACGGTGGCAAGTTATTCTAGAGCTGGTTCCAAGCTAAACAAAGTCAGGGATGGTTCCCTTTCTGTCTGGATTGTTTGTTTCAAAGCAAAATAAGAAAAAGCATCCCAGGCCAGGACAACATTCTACAGGTCTTTCTTGCCTAAGGTTGCACAGATCAGCCTTGTCCCACCTAAGCTACAAGAACAGATCTGTAAATCACTTATCTTACTTTTTGCCTAAAACAAAAACAAAGTAACATTCCAGGCTTAGGGAGGTCCTATGGTTTTTGAACACAGCTCAGGGTCACCCGGAACCCAAATTTCACAATCCATTTTTATAGTGTATTTCACAATCTGCCGAGGTAAGGGAGAGGGGGTAACACCAGTGGGTGCAGTTCTCCTGCCCCACCACTGCATGGGCTTCACATGGCTGAGCAGTGTCTCAGTGTCAGGAGGCTCATCAAAGCCCTCCAGACAGAGGGGAACTGTGCAACTCTTTCCCTTGAGTTTAACCAGGACAAAGCAGCTTCATCTCCTTTCATTAAATGCCTCTCTTCCCTACCCAGGGAGGCAGAAGGGCCAGATGCCAGCACCTCATTGCTGTACGACTGGGGGGAAGATGTCCAAGACTTCTGTGCCTCAGTTTCCCTAGCTGATGATTACTTTTGCCCACAGCACAGGCAGGTGTTTGCAAGCATCTTGAAAGATGTGACCTCTGCTCTGCAGGGTTTTCACAGGAGCTCAGAGAAGCGAGGCACCCACATCTTTCCTTGCTCTTCAAGGGAAAGCAAGTGTCCAGCTCTTCCCAAGAGTCTCCTCCTCTCTCAGTGCACCCTGCCCCACAGGGCAGATCCCAGCTGCTGGGAAAGAGGGAGAGCAGTGGACTGGGTGCAATGGTGAAGGTGACCCTACAGCACATGTGGCAGTGAGGATCTGCCACACGCTGCCTAAAGCCAAAGAGCTGGGACTGGTACACATCACCTTCAGCACCAGGCCTCAGCACAGGGAGGGTGTGGAGATCCATGCTGGAATCAGTCAAGGCTGGAGAGAAATATGGACTGGTGTGTATCAGGAGGCAGCTTGGTCATCTCCTGACAGAAGGCATGGCTGGCAAAGAGGCCAGACCACAAAGTAGTTTCTGTATGGATGCAAAAAGCAGAACCCTGAGCTTGAGGCCATCTCCAAAAACAACCAAAGTGATAAGGGGGAAAAAAAAAAAAAAAAAAAAAAAAAA
>VWZV01015681.1:860870-874728 GCA_013397155.1 Irena cyanogastra
AAAAAAAAAAAAAAAAATCAATCTCTCTTCTTCATTCAGCCTCCCTGACAAATGCAGCAGAAAAGGCACCACAGATACTGCAAGGTTGGGGAAGGACTTTTGCTGGTGCCAGACAAGCCTGCAGCCAGCTGCAATGGGCATCCCCATCCACCAGCAGGATAGCATAGGCAATAAAAGGGTGGCAGAAGACCAGGGTTCCACCCTTCCAGTCCCTGGCTGTCACTTCTGTTCAGATTCCTGGGCACTGGCAGGACAAGGATGCTTTAACAGCCCTGACAGCAGTGGATCAATCTGCTAAGCAAGGATGATGCTCCCAAGGCATTAAGCTAACTGCTCAAGAGGAACCACACAGCCCTGTGGTCAATAAGCCCCTCCTCAGGCACTCTTTACCACGATGGCAATGTCTAGTTTTCCCAAAAGATCCAAAACTTTGCTACATTCACCCTAAACTTCTCACTGTAGGGCAAAAAGTTGCAACTATGATATTGGTAAGGAAAGGGACTGAGACACAGGAAGAGAAAACAAATCTGTTCAAGCCAAACATCTCCAATTTGCTTTTCATATGCATATATTTATTTTTTTTAGGGCAAAAACAAGTCCCAAGTCTCCAACTTTTTTTTAGATCCAGGCAACTGGGTGTCCCAGCAAGAGCACAAAGTGCAGAAGCCAGTATTCTAAAAATGCCTTCCTCACAGATATAAAAAGGACATGAGATAATTTATTGGGGAAATTCTGTAGTGTAACAATCATACATTAACAGAAAAAAAAAATAAAACCAAGGCTGCCTCTCATCCCCAGCACAGCCCTTGTGAGGCAACAGTCACAAACATTCAGCATCTTCATCTTTCTTAAAGCCTCCAAAGCAAGTCCTCTGCTTCACACCATCTCAGTCGGTTTGGGTGGTGCTGGATTCATTCCCTCTCACCCCACTGCCCTCTGGAAAGGGGCAATTTGATTTCCTAAATAACAGTGGTGGCTGGGCCAAGGAAAACTAAAACCAGTATGTTCACTTAAAGACTCCCCTGGCCGTAGCTCAGGCTGCCAGCTCAAGGCAGATGGAATCATCGCAGAGACCCTGTCAGCGCCAGCCGACGGGTGTCCCCGCAGATGGCTGCCAGGCTCCTGCCACCTCGCTTCCTGGGGTCTCACGGGCCTGGCCAGGGGCTCGGCTGGTGTCCTCCACCCACAGGCAAGGGTACAGTAGGATGAGGAGGAGCCCTGGGGAGGCCCAACAAAGAGTGACCCCTCCCAGCCGTGGGACACACGCTGTTCCTTCACAATTGCCATCCCAACACAATTGGCCCCCCTCAAGTGAGCCCCCGAGTCGGTGGTGTTTTGAGAACAATAGCTCACATCTGGGACAGCTGTTTTCCCCAAAAGCACCCGGGCTGCCTACAGCCACTGGGCAGGGGTCCTGTGCCCTCGCTCACACGCAGATCATGTTCTCCCTCTCCCACAGAGATGTGGTCACCCCTGGGGAAACTGAGCAGGTTCCTCCAGGAACTCGCTGCCTGGCAGCTCCATGCTCAGAGGAAGGATGATGGGAGTGAGTGAGACTCATCCTCCTTGGATGGCTTTTTGGAAATTAACCCCTGAGCCTTTTACCTTGGCAAGACTGAGCTTTTTACCTTGGCAAGAAAAGAAGCGCATTACTGTGATTGTATTTCCTAATTTAAAGGGAAGATTTGTACGCATCAACAAGATGGGACTGGGAACCTCCCCTTGGAGCTAAATACCTCTGCAGTCTTGTGCTGCTCTTCCAGCCCTGCAGGGTAACACAACAGAGCTCTGGCCACACCAGAAGGGGGTATCACATGGAGCCCCTTGCCATTGAAAAGTGCTCCTGAGAGCCTGCAGAGGCCCTTGGTTGGCAGCACCTTAGTGTTTAGTTATTTCCCTCTGGAAAGAAGTCATTTCTGCAGTCCCACTGTCCTCCAGCTGTTGGATGGGCTGAATCAGACCCTGGTGTGCCACGGGTGCCTTAGAGGGAGTCTCCATGCTGGAGCCCCCACCACCACCTCCTCTGCCACAGCAATGCAGTCTCTCACCATCCCAAGTCCTCTCTCAGGAGCAAAATCCCACTGCAGGGCTCCTGTAACTAAGCAGTGGTAACACGCCAAATACTCTCCAATCAGAGAATATCTATCTCCATACTATCCAACACTCTGAGAAGGTCAAAAGCAAATCTGGGGTCTTCACCCCCAAACTAGGGCTCTGGGCAGGCTGAGGCACCTTCACATGCGTGTAGCCTCCAAATCCCACCACAAGCAAGCAACTTGGGAGACATCCTGCCCACCTGATATAATGGGCTCTACCAAAAACATTCCCTCCTATTTTTGCTAAGTTTTAAAACTGTTAATCCATAGGAAAGCTCAGAGAGAAGGGACTTTCCTACAAGGAAAGAAGAAGCTTTCCAATAAGCTCAAATCCAAGCAATCACAAAACTTTAAAGCATCCACCAACAAACCATCAGGCTGCAGCAAAAGTCCTGTTTACTACTGCACCCTCACAGTCCCAGCAGGTCTTCTAGAGACTACAAACAGCAAGCTCAGAAGCCAGTGAACCCATCACTGCAACTTTTGGTGTAGCCAAAGCACTCCCCTCCTCGTCACTCTAAAGGCCCAACCCCAGCACTTGAGGCTCTTTGGATACCCCAGGACAATATTTGGGCACATACCAGTAGTACTCCAAGAGCTGCCAGAGGGAGCTCAAAAGCAGCCAGAGCTCAGGTTCTGAGTATAGAACCTCCTAGCCATGCATTCCTCATGGGACCAAGATGAGGAACCAGTCTCTGCCACTCCACCGGCAGCAAAAATCACTGAAAATACCTTCTCCCATTCCCACCCACTCTTCAAGCAACCAACCACCACAAGCAGCAGCCACCTACCACCTCCAGTTGAATCTGTTCTCTGCAACAGCACCAGGCTGAGGTTGCATGCAAGACCTTTACTTTTGCAATAACTTTACACATACCTGCCCTCTTTCACAGTAAGAAAGGCTTACTAAGGTTTCCTGTAGCAAGGGGAAGAAGGGGAAGGGAACAGCTAATTTGAATGCTGTTTCACCACCTGGTTGGGATTAAGGCCTAGCCAGGTTAACTCTGACTCCAAGATACCTCATTGCCTTACCTGCTCTCAATTTGACACCCTTTATGCTCTCAGGTCCAACCACATTCAGCTGAACATCTCCTGACAAGGCTCAGGTGCCCAGGGATAGCTCAGAGTGATTCCTTCTTCTTCCTGGTTGTCCACCAGAGACTTTTAGTGAGGTTAATCTGGATCAGCTTTTGAAGGCAAGGCTTAAACTGCAGGAGGCTCCCAAGCAGCCTTAACCCAATTAAGCACCAGTCCCTTAGGAGGAGGGCCATCTAAGCTTGTGTTAAAGCCCATCAAGTGTCCAGTTAATCAAGTACATTTTAACATCACAGCTTTGGTCATCTCAGCAGAGGCCACCAAGCCTGGAGACACCTCGTCGTTTTCCACTTCCTTTTGTCATTTCGGTTATTTCTGCCATTACTTTGGGCAGCAAGATGAAAGGCCCAGCAGCTCTGCCCTTAGCCACTTTACTCTCCAGACTCGCCTCCGGTTTTTCTTTTCACATTAACTGTGTCACACACCAGATTCTCATTGACTAAGTGCCTGAGGGGGACCCTCACTGAGTGTTAATTGCTGCTAATGAGCTGTTGCTGCTTTCCTTCCAAGAGCACCAATTACAGCAGCACTTAAGCTCTGCAAGAGGATGGGAGCCTGCAGAAAATTAAGGCAAATTTTACTCCAGACCTCGACACTGGACTGCCAGCAACTCCTGGAAAACGATTGAAGTCGGGATAAAACGGGGTGAAGGATGATAGTAGTAACTCTCCTGATGTTGCCAGTCCCCTTGTTCCTCATAAGGTGGACCAGGTGTGAATGGGAAGTCTGTGACTTGCTTCCTATTACTCCTGTTGGGGTGCCTTGCAGGGATGTCTACACTCCACTTGAGTTCTTGTTTAAGTCTCCCTCCAGCCACAAATGCATAGACCCACTGGTGGGTTTCACCCGTGGGTGGTGGCCCTGCTGCCTCATAGCACAGCAGGACTTGTCTTGTTCCATGTGCCACCAGAGCAGGTGCAGGAGGGACTCAACAATGTGTTTCAGTGCCCATTGATATCATTTCAGCATCAGCCCTTATCCCAGCGTCTGCCTCAGCCACAGCTGGCTCCATTTCCACCAGAGCTTTCACAGAACCCTGGCATGGTGTGGGTTGGAAAGGACCTTAAAGATCAACTCGTTCCAATGCCCTTCCAAAGGCAGGGACACTTTCCACTACCCCAGGTTGCTCCCAGCCCCGTCCAACCTGGCCTTGGACGCTGCCAGGGTCAGGGCAGCCACAGCTTTTCTGGGCACCCTGTGCCAGGGCCTCCCCACCCTCACAGGGAAAAATTTCCTCCTGATATCTAATCTAAACCTGACCTCCTTCAGCCTATACCCATTCCCACTTGTCCTGTCACTACATACCCTTGTAAAAAAATGGTAACAATCCTTCTTTCCAAACCTCATTTCCCTCTCCTGGGTGAGGGTATAAGCTGGCACCAGCTGTTGCCCTGGAATTATAATGAGATGTTCACCAGCTAAGAAGCACTGAAGCCACCACTCAGCTCTTTCCTCTAATTTACCTCTCTCTAAGCTGCAGCCCAAGAGGGAATTTTAAATCAGAAATGTGTTAAGATTAAAAAAGCTGTTGCTTGAGTGCTTACAATTGTGAAGGACAAGACACGGTGTTGAGACCCTTCACTAAAATATATTGAATATGTCTACAATGCTGGTAAGAAATTGCCCCGGACCTCGCTCTGACTTTCTCAATTCAATTATTTTTGGCCATGGTAAGAAATGTTCACATCCAAACCACTCTTTGTGAAAGCCTTGAAATGAAGTAGAGATGATTTAACCCATGAAAAAGATCCTAAGATTTTTGGTCTTGCCACCTTGATCTGCAAGGAGATGCAGCGATCACCTGCAGTGGGGGTTCCTTCTCTCCTGATTGTCCCAAAGCCACAGCTCCCTCCTGGGCTCTGGCACAGCTACAAGGAAGCAGAGACGTCTGGGTGAGCAGCAGCCAGCTTGCTCTCCTTCAGTTACAGACCCAAAGCTGTTGTTTGCATCAAAGCACCTGGCTCCTATTGTGCCACCTTTCCACAGTTTGTTAAATTTTATTTCACATTATTTCTCCTGTTTTGGCTTCTACCCTAAAAATCCTTCTGTTAGTTTGCCAGCTGCCCTGCTCATTTAAGTATGATACCTTACAGCAAATGCAGCAGCACTCAGCTCTGCCTGAACAAAACATCCCCAGGCTGAGGTCCCCTGCTTCTGTGTCTTGGGATTCACCCACCAGTTTTGGGGGAATGCCACAAACCTGGCCATGCTTTTCAGCAAGCACAAATTCACCTCGGTTTTTCCCAAACACACACTACTAGTCTGCCAGCTGTTTTCCCACAAGCATATATATTTTTCCCTAGAAACCATCCTCAGTAGGGATGAGCACAGTGAGGGTGGGTGTCCACCAGCATCACCAGATTGGATGGGGCTTTGAGCAATCTGGTCTAGTGAAAGGTGTCCCTGACCGTCGCAGGAGGGGTGGAACTGGATGCACTTAAAGGTCCCTCCCACCCAAACCATTCAATGACTCCTTTTTTCTGTGATCTCTGAAGAAGCCAGCCAAGAGCAGCTCAGAACACCTCAGTGGCAGCAGGATTCAGCTCATGCCCCCTCATTTCCCAAATGCCAGGCACATTGGATTTCATTTTTTCTGAGTTTAGCCTACAATCAATCATTCTTGTTCTCTTCGCAGACCAATGAGGTCTGTGGAAAGAAAATTGCAAAAGATTTGTTATTTCCCTAGTGTTCCCGTTTTCCCATTCCTTTCCCACAGAAGCAAGGGGTTTTTTTGTTCTGTTTTGTTTTGTTTCCCAACTTTCAGGGGAAAATCCTGACAAATGGAAGCCCTGATTCATACCAGCAAAAATTTGGCCTTTTCCAATTTAAGGTGGAGCCCTTGTCTGAGGATGAAAACATTTCTCTTACTGCACACAGAGGCAAGGACAGAGCCTTTGCCCTGCCAAAGCCAAGGCCAAGTGGTGTTGGGTGCTGACGGCCACCACAAGTGGAGAGCTGTTGTGCAGGCTTTTCATCTGCTCCGTGATCAGGAAAGCACTTCCATGCTGGCTCACAGCACGGTAGTCACAGGGTGGCAATGGTGGCTGTCACCAAAGAGACTTCCAGAGGTGGGGAAATATCTGGGAAGGGTTTCTTGGGCAGGGACACGGTGTGATGCCTCTCTGTGTCACTGGGATGCATTGGAAGAAAGGTTCCCCATCCTCCTCCTGGGTTTTCTCAGGCAACTTAAGGATGGGTGAGAAGGACTCAGGAAGGGTGGAGGGAAAGTGCTGCTCTTCTCTATCACCACTGCCCAAACAGAGACGCCTGCTTCCCTCCTCCCTCTGTGTCCTGCCTGAGATTTTGGAAAAAGGAATTTATGGCTACAGCTTATCTGCTCCCACAGCCCAGGGAAAGAAAAGTGAAGGAGAAAGAAGATCAAAGGACAGATGTGTCCCTAAAACCCTCCCTTGCAACTTTTCTTGACAGATGCTGCCATCTGTGCTGCACTGCTCCCGCTCCAGTGGGCACCTCTGCCTGTCACCAGGAGCCAACAGCAGGGAATGAGTTTTCTCTGCCACTGAGACAGAAACGGCTTTACATAAAACAAAAAAAGGAAAAGCCATGACTTTTTTTCCCCCTTCCCCATCTCCATATAGAAAGTACGTTTAGCAGAGCCCCGAGTGCTGGAAGCCATCAAAAGGGCTGTTGGCACTTCAGAGGCTCCAGCAAGGACACCAGGTGGGTGCAAGCCACCGACTGCACCCAGGACGTTGTTCCCAACAACTGGGGTTCTCCATCATGTGAATGGGTCTTCCTCTCCATCCCCCCTTGCTGCTGATTCCAAAGACACCCGGGGAGACAAAGGGTCCCCTAACAGAGCATGTTGATGCTCCATGGGTTTTAGTCCATGTGGATTTTCAACGTATTTTGCACCGGCAGCACACAGTAAAGGCACACGTCCTCCTCCAGCCAAGGGAATCTCCTTGTGGGCATCATTCCCTGGGGTAAGATTCAGGAAGGCTTATGCACACCCACCCACACCTTTCCACATCCTGCACCTCACATCTAGCACTGCTGGATTGCCTCCTTCTCCTCACTCCAGCAATCAAGAAAAGGCATTCTGAACACAAATTAAGAAATCAGACTTTAGACACATCCAGGGAAGGTGGGAAAGGGCAGCAATTCCCCAACTACATGCCATGTAGGGGATCAGGGTAAGCAATATCCTTTGCACGGGCTGCTCTGCCCACCACAGGGACGCCCACATTCCCACTGGCATGTAACCAGAGGCTGGCAGCTCTGCACTGGGAATTCCCCTGGTGGGGGGGGCAGGGAGGAGCAGCGTCCCTAGGGGGAAAAAACTCTTTCTGGCAGGGTTTCATAGAGGGGTGCCATATCACACCGTAGGATTTACTTCTTTTGATGACAAACACACCCATCCCATGGGAAAATGCCCCCCTGCCTTCCAACACTGGGAAGCCACTTGTCGGAAGCAATACCCAGGTGCAGAGCAGGTGTTGGGGAGAGGGCACATCCCATCCCTTGACATACCCCTCCCACAAGCCCCACACCTACCGCTGGGGCGAGTCAGGGTCAAAGCAGGTCCTGGCCACATCGGTGGCCCGCGGGTCGCAGCAGTCGCCGTCATCGAAGTCGTCCAACATGTTGTTGCACTCCATGTGACAGACGCCATCGCGGCGCTTCCAGGAGAAACAGCGGCCGGGCCTTCGGCAGTCCCCGCCATCGTAGCCGGTGAGGGGATGCTCGCACTCGGGGTCACAGCGCTCGTTGCCCACCTTGCTGGGCTCGCAGCCCAGGAGGACAGCGCGGCGGCGCAGGGAAGAGTTGTGCACCTCCAGCAAGCTGAGCTGCCAGGAGATGTTGTAGGGCCGGAAAGCTTCACTCAGAGCCCGGTGTTGCCGCCAAATCTGCTCCCAGCTGACCGTCGGCCGCCCGCCGTCATCCTCCGCCAGGTTCACCACGCGGTACCGCACCACCTTCCAGCTCCGCAGCGGCCAGTGCTGGTTGTAGTGGGAGACCAGCTCCACGTTATCACAGGCAGTCTGCCCACAGGCGGGGGGGCCCAGCGGCCGCAGGATGGGGGATGGTGGGGACAGCAGCACCCACTGCTGGGGGAAGGCACCCTCCCGAAAAGGCATCCAGCGTTCCTCCGGGGTGGCAAAGCCAGCGGCCAGAGCCAACCCTGCAGAATCCTCAGCCACCTCCTCTAGAAAGGAACGCTGGAGCTGGGATTGGGACAGGGCACCACGCCACAGGGCCAGCCCAGCCAGGTGTCCCCGGAAAGTGCGGGTGGTCCCCCAGGCGTCCCCCCCCAGCAGCAGCGTGTGACAGGAGGACATGAAGGCACTGTGCAGGGGTCCCTCCTGCCCGCCAGAACGGCCGACCCGCACCCCATCGATGTAGAGGGCCATCCACCGCCCATCGTAGCTGGCGGCCAGGTGTGTCCATGCCTCAGGGCGGTAGCGGTGGTGGGAGGTCACCTCGGTGGCAGTGGCTGCCCGGTCCGTGCGGAGGGAGAAGAAGAAGCGGGCGTCCTTCTTGCCATTGAGCTGCAGGGCGCGGATCCCCAGCGCCCAGCCCTTGTCGCTGGCTGAGTGCGAGCAGTTGTTGAAGACACCTGCAGCAGGTCGGGGACAGGGATGGAGAGAGAGAGGAGAGCTGGTAAGGACCAGAGAGCATCACCACTCCTCCCTGGAGCACAAGCTGAGTCCTCAGCAGCAGGTAAATGAAGGTGGTCAGGGGCTGGGCAGTGGGTGCTCTGCCAGGGGTGACACCACAGCCCCCATTCAAAATGATTTGGATGAGTAGGTGGAGCAGCCAGGAAGAATGGCAGAATCAGAGAGGCAGGATGAAGAGAGGAGGAAGAGTGTGGATAGGAGGAGAGGCTGAAGAGGGAGGTGTTTCTGAGTTGCTCTCTGTAGGAGTGCTCCGGTGGGATGGGATTAGAGGCTAAGCTTTTTATCTGTGAGCCATAGCTTTTAAGAATTAGAGCACAGCAACCCAAAGCAATATAGGCTCACAGGCTCCTCCAGGGACTGCTTCCCCAACAGCTTCCAGGCAGATTTACAACTCTCGTTTATGCTCCAGTTTCCCTCCCAGTCATGCATCCAGTGGTGGTGGGAGAGGGTTGGAGAGAACTGTGCTGCCTCCAGCCTGGCAAGTGCACTCCTCAGCCCCTAAGGTCACCTGAACATAAATCCACTCCCAGGAATAGCCTCTCCCTCTGTGCCCAAGCATGTTGCAAACCTGTTTTAGGCTGGGCAAAACCTGGAGCTGTGCTGACTTTCCCCCAGACTGCTGAGTGCCCAGGGCAAAGAACCAGAGGCTTACAGGCATGGAATACCCTTGGGAATCAGTGGCCATAAGGCACTTAAATGCTGGCAAGGATAAAGAGACCTGCTGCTTGAAATAAATGCCTCTGGGCTCCTAAATATCACAGCCAGGACGTTCATGTAGGTCATAGGCTGAGGTGAGCAAGCTTGAAGTCACTCTTTGAGCAACATGTGGTGTCTTCTGGGGGCACCTTGCTCTCCCATTCATCACCCAAACAAAGTGTCCCTATACTGACAAAACCTGCTGCCATGTCCAGAGACTCTTTATGTTCCTGCTGCAGTATTTCTTATTCTCCATCCTGCTTTTCCTGCCCCTCACTCTGCCATTCCCATCACATACACTGCCTGCCCATCTTCATGGCATCAAGACCTCATGGTCCAAAACAAAGCACTCCTGCCTGTGCCACTGTCTTGCCTGTCCCTGGGGATACCCCACCTGCTGCCAGAATTGCTAAGAGGCAAGTAAAGAGAAACAGAGGTGTAGAACAGAAGGAGCTCCAGGAGGAGCAGGATCTCCTGGCTGTCATCCAGGAGATGTGTCTGAAGCCAGGTTACCATGACCCCACGTTTCCCCCTTATAAACACGGCTGGCAAAGGTCACGTCAAGCCTTGCTGCACCCCAGGAAGCAGCATCCCCCCATCCATCACTTTCACCAAGGGCGAGACGGGTGGTGGCCTCTAAACCATCCCACGGCCATAACCACCCTGGGCATGGATCCCTGTCACTGCTCACTACAAAGGCAGCCACGCACAAAGCCTCCGTGGGCGGATGGGCTTTGGCCAACTCTTGTTTTCTGGTGGATTGTGAAAGGGAAGGGAAGGTGGATTGTGTTTTCTGGTGGATTGTGAAAGGGAAGCAGAAAGACCAGGGGAAGCTGAGACAGGGAGAAGCCAAAAAGCAGGAGGCCAGTAAAGGAGCCTTGCAGAAGTGAGAAGGCAAAGCTGGAGAGTACTTTTGGGCTGGGTGCTGGCTGAAACGTGCTGAGACCTGCACATTCAAAAACCACCTTTTGGTCCTCACTGGGGTCGAGGAAACAGGGCTTGGTACCTTCTCTCTTGGGAAAACTCATGCAGTTCACCTTGAAATGATTCAGAGTGCCCCAAATTTGATTAAAACCCAAGATAAAAATGGGGAAAACAGCAACAGGGATGGAACAGTCCCTGGGGTGAGTGTAAGCTATCATCCTCCCAAACCCCTGCTGGAGCCAAGCCATGCCTGGCAGTACCTGATGAGTTCAACACTGGCCAAAAGAAATTTAAATTAGGCCAGAACCAGGTATAAGGACTTCATCAAAGTCCTCGAAGGGGTGTATGTAACGCCAAGGCCACAACAAGGCTACAAGAGGGGTGGAAAATCTACTGATCCAATCAGCAGCTGGTGTATCCTAGACATGGCCAGGGATGACATCTCCACATCAGCAGCAGTGAAGGTTCTGCAGGCAGAGCAGCATGGCCCACAGCTGGCAACCACTGCAGAATAGTGTAACAAAGAAGGACTAGCACCAGATCCTGAAATCTCTCAAGGGCCTTCATGAGAAATCATTAGGAGAGCAGTTTGAACACCCCAGAGTTTGCCAAAGAGCTTGGTATTTTGTCCTGAGGCAACCCACCAGAAGGGAAAGCTGTTTGTAGAAGTGTGAGGTATCTCCTCAGCAGCTCTAAGTGCAGCTCTGTCTCTGATCCCTCAGGCGGGAAAGAGGAGCTCTGTCCTGGTTTAGGCTGTTTATCTGTGCCTTGGAGGAATTGCCTCTGGGGGTTGAAACAAGAGTTGTTGGTAACAGCGTAAAAAATTTTGAAGAGGAAGGTACCTACCAGGGAAGGTCACAAAGACCTCTCACAAAGAGATCAAGTGTGCCCCTTTGTAAGGATCACACTGCCACTGGGGCCAGGAGTTTTGCAGCACAAGGAATAGCTTTCAGACATGCTTTGAGACCCAGATACTGGGGGAAATCAGCTGCTAAAGCTCCAGAGGGTCTGACAAAGGCCAGGAGCCTCTAGTCATGGTCACGCCTCAGGGTATGCAGTGGGAACCAGCTCAGGGACCCAAAGAGGACATCTGGATTTAGACACAGCAGATGTTTTGGATGGTCTCTGCTGAAGGATACGACCCAACGAAATCACCTACGATCTGAGTAAAAACAAACCTCAGCCTGGCACATAGGGAAATTCCTTGGGGTTCACCAGAAGCAGAGCAGGCATACATGGAGTGAGACAAAAAACGTGGAAAAGAAAACAGCATCACATGAAAAGACTCTCATCTGCTACCCAAAATGAGTAGGACAAGGAAGAAGGACCAGTTTCCTTCCCTAACAGTAGCTGTGGCAGGTTATATCCCAGCAGAAATGCCCCCATGAAGGAGTGACTAAAAAGGATGAACAATCCCATCCAGGGTGGCCCTGAGGCAAAATGTAGCATCTAGAGGAAAAAAACAGTGACTCCTGAGCCTTCA
The DNA here is from genome assembly GCA_013397155.1 of Irena cyanogastra. NCBI lineage: Eukaryota > Metazoa > Chordata > Aves > Passeriformes > Irenidae > Irena > Irena cyanogastra. Next base: position 872,807 of record VWZV01015681.1, read on the forward strand.
ATCCAAGCAACAGCCACACCAGCTGACAGGACAGCTTGCTTTCCATGATCAGAGCTGCTTAGCCTGCCCTTACTTCCCAGGCACTGATGCTGGGAGAGTTCAGCTCTGCCCTGCTTTCTTCCTGCCTTCCCTCACACATGGACACTTGGAGCATCTCCAACTTCTCCACACCTCTGGACGACCTCATGCTCAGTCGCCTCTCGTTCAACAGAGCAGGAGCAGCAGGTCAGAAGCAGACTCGGCACCTGCCGAGAGCTGGCAGCTGCTTCTGTCACCTGCTGACACAAAATGCCAGCAGCACTGGCCCCCTTTGGCCACCCACACCAAGGTCCCTTGGTCCCGACTGCAAGGAGACAGTGGGAAGTGAACAGTGACTCAGAGAGCCGGAGGTTCCTGGGGCTGACTCAAACCCTGGAGCAGGGAAGCTGGGGGATATTACTAGAGTGAATGCCAGTGCTCACGGTGGTGCTTTCAGCACTAACAACTGTCCCACCCTCCAGAAGGAAATTAAAAAATAAAGAATAAAACATAATAATTAAAAAACTCTGCTGGCTAGCAGGGAAATTCAAACCCCAGCACCTGCAGGCCAGACCTCCAGATGCAAACAGCTGTGCTGCTGATGTGATGACTGGGAATTGTGCTTCGTGCATCCCAAGGTGCTGCCTGCCAGCAGGGAGGCATCGAGGATGCTGGTGGAATAGCAGACAGCGAGGTCAATGCTAGGGAGTTTGGTAGTTTCCTTGTACACATCTGTTTTTCCCCTCTGCCACAGACTCCAGCTCATCTCTCCTACCTGTTTCACAGCATAGGTGTGGTTATTGCCCTATAACTGAGGAGACAGATCAATGAAAGGGATCAGGCAAAGCAGAGGGAGGTTCAGTGCAATGATCACAAGCCAAGGGAGAGTTAGGATAGAAAGAGGGATTCCCCAATCAGCTTGGCTGGGGCAGCACAGAAACACAGGACCTGCACTGTGGGGACCACAGACATCCTGGCACTGCCATCTGTTCCCAGCCCTTCCTAGCATCCCTGCACTGCCCTGCTGAGCTTGTAGCCAGACACAAACACCCATCCTGGCAGCTGAATGAAGCACCACTGCAGGAGGTGGCATCTGCCCCGCTCTGTGCCTGTGTGCCAGTCTTCTCTGTCTCCTCAGCTTCTGCATGACAGGATCATTAAGGCTGGGAAAAAACCTTCAACATCAAGTCCAACAGTTAACCCAGCACTGCCAACCCCACAAATAAACCATGTCCCTAAGTGCCACATCTATACGCTTTTTAACACTTCCAGGGATGGTGATTCCACCACTTCCCTGGGCAGCCTGTTCCGGTGCATGACAACTCTTTCAGAGAAGAAATTTTTCTTAGTATTCAATATAAACGTCTCTTGGCAAAATTTCAGGTAATTTCCTCTTGTTCCATCACTTGTTACCCAGGAGAAGAGACAGACAACCACTACACCCTCCTTCCAGGTAGTTGTGGAGAGCAATAAGGTCCCCCTGAGCCTCCTTTTCTCCAGGCTGAGCCCCCCCAGCTCCCTCAGCTGCTCCTCATAGGACTCGCTCACCCCTTGCCGGTTTCTCGGCAAGCTCTTGAGGGGGCAATTATCGGTAGAACAAGCCCCGGGGGCCGCCCCCTGCCCCGCAGCTCTGTTCCTCAGAGCCCTCGGGGCCGCAGCCCAGGGGATCGGAGCGAGGCCGGGCCGTGAGTGCGGCGCGGCTGCCACCATGCGGCCACCGCCCCGGGGACCCGCCGGGAGCCCCGGAAAGCCTCAGTGTGCCCGGAGCCCGGAGCAGAGGGGACTGGTGGGCCGGGGTGGGAAGGAAGGAGAATCAGGAGGAGCGTATCACCCAGAAGGACCTTCCAGCTCCCGGCGAGGGAAGACAGAAAAACCAGATGGAGTCGGAGCGGGATGGGGGGATG
>VWZV01015683.1:0-12600 GCA_013397155.1 Irena cyanogastra
TTTTTTTTTTAATTTAAATAAAAAAATAAAATAAGGGATGATCTTGAAATCCCGAGGCCAGCTGGTGTGAACAGCCCTAAAGGCTGGAAGGTTTGCCCTGACACCAAAGGCTGGGGGGTTCTCTCTCAGTCTGGAATCTCCTGTGGCTCTGAGATAACCAGGAGTTCTCCTCGGATGCTCTACGGGGCATCTTGGAAAACCCCAGGATTTGGGGCATGGCAGAGAAGTTCGATGCTTTATTTTGTTTTCCTGAGAATAATTCCGTGTTCTCCTGACAGCAACAATTTACTGACACCCTGAATGAGTATTCGAGGCCCCACCCAGCCCAAACACCTTCCTCAGGTGTGTCTCTTCTGCCGGAGCTGCTCTGAGCCTTCAAATCTGCCCAGTGAACAGCTCTGAGCACACAATGCACGAGCACTTTCCTCTGCAGAGCTTGCTGACCATGAAAATGATTTTTTTGGTGTGTGCTGGGTGAGTTCAGAGCAATTTTACACCTTCTTTAGCTTTTAATCTGTATTTAACCAGCCCTGGGTGGAGATAATGTTGCTTTTTCAGGGTGCAGTATTTGAACAACCCCACAATTCTCGTGGATAACAAAAAAAGGAGAATCAGCAAACATTCCCCAGATGTTTTATCCTAAAGTCAGGATGGTCCTGAGTACCCTGGGGAGGGGGTTGGGAACCAGCCCAGGCTGGGCAGAGGAGTCTCCCAGGTCCCTCTGGAGCCTTCCCAGCCCTCCCCATCCCTGCTGGATGCTGCAGCATGGAAACCCTGCTGGTTCCCGTGTGCCTGCAGAGCCAGGGCAGCTGGGGGTGAAACCAGGGGGCAGGAATTGTTAAATTACAACTGACGTGCCAGGAAATGTGTGCTGGTGCCACATGAAAGCCCTGCCGGTTTCTCCCGATTAATCGCAGCAGGAATATCCAAGGAATTCCTGCCTGGGCCCTCGTTAGCACAGCAGCTGGCTGCCAGCACCCTGAGCTGGGCTGGGAGCTCTTCCCCTCCTCACTGCAGGGCTGCAGCTCCCTGCTGGATCCCAGCTACGCTCCCACCAGGAGCAGAGGGCAATTTCCCTGCTTGTGAGGAGGGAGCAGAGTCCAGAGNTCCCCACTCTCAGGATCTCATTCTTGGTATGTCAGCTGCCAAAAGGGTTCAGTTCTGGTTTTAACAGTCTGTGGAATGACAGAATCATGGAATTGTTTAGGTGGGAAAAGGACCATCCACCTTCAGGACCTTGAGTCCCTCAGCACTGCCAAGGCCCCCACTGCTCCGTGTCCCCATGTCCCACATCCACAGGGATTTTAAACCCCTCCAGGGGTGGGGGCTCCACCCCTGCCCTGGGCAGTTGTGCCAGGGCTGGACAGCCCTTTCCATGATGAAATTTTCCCTAAAGTCCAGTTTAAGCCCTGCTTAAACCTCCCCGTAAGAAATCTCCTGGGCTTTTCACCAGACAAGAAGCCAAATCAAAAGATCCCAGCTACATTCCCACCAGGAGCAGATGCCAATTTTCCTGCTTGCAGGGGTCACGTGAGGAGGGAGCAGAGTCCAGAGGAGAGGCAGGCTGGAAAACTGAGGTGGGGTTAATTGGTCTTGGGGATGGAAGAATGGAACTATCCTGGAAGTGCAACCAAGGGTGGGAGTGGATCCATCCACAGGTCCTGGGATAGTTTGGGTTGGAAGAGAATCCAAAAATCATCCAGTGATGATCCTGTCATGGCAGGGACACCTCCCACTGTCCCGGGCTGCTCTGATCAAAAGACAGTGACACTTCTAATAAAGACAGGTTTGAGGTGGTTTAGGGGAGTTCATGGTGCCATTTCCCATCAGGGACAGGTTTGAGGTGCTTTAGGGGAGTTCATGGTGCCATTTCCCATCAGGGACAGGTTCAGAGCAGTTAATGGACAGAGAAGATCTGGTTCCCAGAGAAATGAGGCAATAAGAGTTGGTCACTGCTGGGAGCAGCTTCCACCTCAGGGTCTCTGTCACCACTGGGGTTGCACTGCCTGTGGAATCCCCCAGGAGATATTTACTGCCTGTCACAGCCCTGCTCTCCCAGCTCTGAGGGTGACCTCTCCCAGAGCCTGTCCATGAGCTCAGGTGACTCCAAAGGGCCTTGGACATTCCAGGGATCCAGGAGCAGCCACAGCTTCCCTGGAAATCCCATCCCAGCTCCTCCCCACCATCCCAGGCAGGAATTTCCCCCCAGTCCCTGACCCCAGCCTGCCCTCTGGCACTTTAAATCGATCTCCGTGGGTTTTGATGGAGTTTCCCATGTCTGCCTGGCTCTCCTGATTCAATCCAGAGCTGCCACTGCTGCTCCTGAACCAGGAATTTGGGAGCAGCCAGGAGAATTCCCTCTGGCTTTCATCTGTGTGGGACCAAAGGAAACCAAACCCTTTGTCATGGTCCAGCTCCTGTCACTGCCCCTGCTGCCTTGTGAGGGCTGGGCAGAGTTACAGAACAAAGCAGGGATTTATTAAAAGGATTTCCTCCATGCATCCACCTTGGGCAGCACAAGAGCCCAGCCAGGGCTGCACCCAAGATGAACCAAAATGGTCCCAAAATGCAGCCCGGGCACGGGCTCTGTCACTGGGATCAGTTCTGCTCCATTTGCACCTTGGAGTTCATTGTCCAATTCCAGCTTTAGCTTCTGCACTCCCATCCTGCTTGTTTTTCTCTCTCCAGCCCCCGTTGTTTGTGCTCCTGGGCTGAGATTTGGATCATTTGTCCTTGGTCCCCAGCTGGAGCAGGAATTGTTTTGTGTCCCTGCTCTGTGCAGAGAGCTCACCATGCCCTGATGTGAAGCCCAGACCCACACACTAAAGCAGCACAGAATGTGAAAATAGAAAATCTAAAACCTGAGGGATCATTCCCCCCTTTCAGAGGCAGAACCCCCAGGTTTATCCAGCTCCCCTCGCAGACCTGGGAGCGTTTTGTCTCTGGTGAGGAGATTTAAAATCTTCTGTGGAAGCTGAGCTTTGGGTTGGCATCACAGAAATCCAGGGAGCTGGAAACTGCCCTTCATCCTGTCCCAGCTAACCCTAGGGCTGGGTTTAACCAGCTCCTCAGATTAATTATAAAGCCACGTTTACAGAAATCTACATCTGATTTTATACATCTTGCTGTGTTTTATTTTTAATTCTTCATCCAAAAAATTAAAATTTAGGGATCTAATCTACTTTATTAAATAATATTTAATTCAATTAATATATACAATTAAATTAATTAATAAAAGTAATTTAAAATTACCATTTCTGGCAGTGAAGTAGCTCTCTGTAGCTGTGTCTTAGATATTATTATATTATTATGATTATACAATGTATTCCTGGAAAGGAAACTGACTTCTGTGGGTTTTCTCACTTGTAAATCAAAGTTTGTTGTGATTAATAGTCAGATGTATTTTATATTGTAAATCTATAATTTATATTAATATATTTTATGTAGTAATAGTGAAAAATAATTTGCTAGCAGCTAATGTGAAGGTAGGTTAGGGATAACAGTTGGCTCAAGTCAGGGCAGCAGTTTTAGCTTCTGGTTTTATCCTTTACCCAGGAGCAGCTATTCAAAATTTCATCACCAATTTTCCCAGCTCCCCTCTCTGATCCATTCCTGTTCCTGAACAGATCTGTGTGCCTGGGAGATGAAGGATATTTTGGCTTTTTTTGCCGAAGAAATGCAGAAATCCCCCTCCAGTGAAGTCCCTCCTGTGCCTGGGCTGAGTCACTCACTCCTTCAGACCCAGAGATACCAAAACATCCTCAGGAATATCTGAGGCTCCAGGAGCTCTGTCCGTGGATTTCTGTGGGAGGGATTTTCGGGGGAAAAAATGTCAGAAATGAAAAACTCTGATCGTGGCAAGGCCTTTAAATAGCACCATTCCAGGCTGGAGATGTAATTTGGCATTAAAGCCCCTAACAGGATCAGCCCATCACTCAGAGCCCCTGCAAGAGTGATTTCCCAGGAAGTTATTAACCTGGAGAAGCCAAGGCTCTCGTGATTTTTACAGGCAGAAAATGGGGGCTGGGGAGTGATTTGTGCCAAATGGAAACAATTCCTCATAATTGCATGAAGTGCTGAATATTCCATCTCCACCCCTGAACAGGAAACTGTCTGCCTCTCAATTGATGGCTAATTTGTAATAATCACCCACTAAATCCATCACCTGCTCCTTTGCACTGGGGGGAAATGAAGATTTTTCCCCTGGGAGTCTCCTTGCTGTCAGCACTGGGATCGGCCAGGAATTCTGCATTAAATTCTGCATTTAATTCAGCTGATTTAGGAGACAAAACCCCCTGTATTCCCATTTCCAGCAGACTGAGAATTCCCATTTCCAGCAGACTGAGAATTCCTGGGTGTTCTGCTGGCATCCCAGGAGGGGAAAACGCTCTGAGCTGCAAGGAGGGAGCAGCAGCAGGGACAGAACCCTCTGCCTGTAGGATTTTGTGATTTTTTTGGGAATAGAGCAGGGCAGAACTCTCTGCCTGGGGGATTTTGTGATTTTTTTTTTGGGGAACAGAGCAGGGCAGAACATCTGCCTGGGGGATTTTGTGATTTTTTTGGGAACAGAACAGGGCAGAACCCTCTGCCTGGGAGATTTTGTGATTTTTTGGGAACAGCAGCAGGGACAGAACCCTCTGCCTGTGGGATTTTGTGATTTTTTTGGGAATAGAGCAGGGCAGAACTCTCTGCCTGGGGGATTTTGTGATTTTTTTGGGAATAGAGCAGGGCAGAACTCTCTGCCTGTGGGATTTTGTGATTTTTTTGGGGAATAGAGCAAGGCAGAACCTCTGCCTGTAGGATTTTGTGATTTTTTTTGGGAATAGAGCAGGGCAGAACCTCTGCCTGGGGGATTTTGGGGTTTTTGGGAACAGCAGCAGCACAGAGCAGGGCAGGCTCACAGAACCCTCTGTCTGTGGGATTTGGTGGTTTTTGGGAACAGCAGCAGGGCAGAACCTCTGCCTGTGGGATTTTGGGGTTTTTTGGGAACAGCAGCAGGGCAGAACCTCTGCCTGTGGGATTTTGGGGTTTTTTGGGAACAGCAGCAGGGCAGAACCTCTGCCTGTGGGATTTTGGGGTTTTTTGGGAACAGCAGCAGGGCAGAACCTCTGCCTGTGGGATTTTGGGGTTTTTTGGGAACAGCAGCAGGGCAGAACCTCTGCCTGTGGGATTTTGGGGTTTTTTGGGAACAGCAGCAGGGCAGAACCTCTGCCTGTGGGATTTTGGGGTTTTTTGGGAACAGCAGCAGGGCAGAACCTCTGCCTGTGGGATTTTGGGGTTTTTTGGGAACAGCAGCAGGGCAGAACCTCTGCCTGTGGGATTTTGGGGTTTTTTGGGAACAGCAGCAGGGCAGAACCTCTGCCTGTGGGATTTTGGGGTTTTTTGGGAACAGCAGCAGGGCAGAACCTCTGCCTGTGGGATTTTGGGGTTTTTTGGGAACAGCAGCAGGGCAGAACCTCTGCCTGTGGGATTTTGGGGTTTTTTGGGAACAGCAGCAGGGCAGAACCTCTGCCTGTGGGATTTTGGGGTTTTTTGGGAACAGCAGCAGGGCAGAACCTCTGCCTGTGGGATTTTGGGGTTTTTTGGGAACAGCAGCAGGGCAGAACCTCTGCCTGTGGGATTTTGGGGTTTTTTGGGAACAGCAGCAGGGCAGAACCTCTGCCTCTGGGATTTCCTGATTTTTTGGGAGCAGGACAGGCTGGGTGAGCAGCACCACCTGCCTGGGGTGTCTCCCACCCCACAGCTGGGAGCTCCAGCTCTGGGAAGGTGCAATCCCAGAATCAGTTGGGATTTCTGTGCCCAGCATTGCTGGCAGAGGAGTTTCCCTAGGAATTGGTTTAGGTTACAGTGGCATGTTCCTTTTCCTGAAGCTGAAGGATCTTGGCTTGGGCTCTGACTAAAATCCCACAAAGTTTAATTCAGTGGGATGGCCTGAAATGGGGACTGTGCCCAGGTGCAGCCCCTGGCATTAGCCAGCCTCCCCAGCATTGTAATTTCAACCCAAAATGCTGCCAGGCAGGGCAAGCAGCTGATTTTGGAGGCTGTAGGAATGTAAGCAGTCAGAAATATCAGAGCTGGAAATGCACAGGTTGGGTTCATCCTGAGGGGGAAAAGCCCCACAGGCTGGCAGTGAGGTCTGTGAATTTATCTGGATTTTCACGAGTGGAGGAAGAAAGCAAAAAGCAAAGGTTCTTTCAGTGAGATGTGGAAATTCCAACCCTGGGAGCTCTGCAGATGCTGGAACAAAGCTGCTCTGCCCCTGGGCTGCACAGGGACACGTGTGGGACATCCCTGCAGCCTCCCAGCCACCCCTGGACGTTCATTCCAAGCAGAATGAAACTTTGGGACTTTTTTCCCCAGTCTGGAGAAATCCCCCTTGGATGTTCTGTGAGATCCCAAACCCCAGAGTGGGGCTGACCCTGCACAAGGAGCATTAAAGGGTTAAGGAGGGAGGAGAGGAGCGGGGCTGCTTTGGGGTGAAGAGCTCAGGGGAAGGGCTGACCCAACAAGAAATCCTTTGTTCCTGAGCAGGAGGAACCCAAACTCCAGCAGGGCTGCTCCCCTCTCCCCCAGCACCTGGGGTTATCCTGATGGGGTGATGATGATCCGAGGACAGGAGCTGCATTTTTCTGTTTTTTCCCCCTTTCACAGCTGCTGACAACATCCTGATCATCCCACGAAGTCAAATAAACCACCCACAGAGACTGAGGGATTTTTTTAAAAATCGTATTTATTTTATTTTAATTTTTTTGGTGAAGTTTGAAAAGAAAAAAGGGCAGTTCTCAATAAATATCAATTTATAAACGACTCTGGGAGAAGTCAGCAAAAAAACAACCAGAGTGTTCTGCTGCAAAGAGCAAATATGTCAGGTCTCTGCTATACCTTGGTTTTTTTAGGTCACAGAAACACAGCCTGAAACCTTAAAGGTCATTCCTGAACGTCCATAGGAAATGCCAGACAGAGAAAATGTGCTTGCCACAGCCAGAGAAGTGATTTGGCTTTATCAGGGAGTTCTCTGAGCCCAAAGATGCCAAAAATGTCTGTATTATCAATAATCCCCGTGGAATCCAAGTAGGCTGAGAAATATTCTCCTGTCAGCTCTGGATTCCTCCCCACAAAGACACTGCCCAGGCCTCCAAGCAGATTTTGGGGATGACAGTCAGCTGCAGTCCAGGAGTCACTGCTAATTTTGAGGCTCTGCTTGATTTTAGAAAATTTCTGGATGAGCTGTTTGAAATCCAGTAAATCTCCTTGCTTTCTCTTGGGTTAGTGAAATACCTGGAGAAAAAAAAAAGCACTGCAGCCATCAGCCCTGTGGCTTCCTGGAGCTTTCCCCAGGCTGTTCCAGCAGGATCCATTTTATCTTGGATTGCACTGGAATTAGCAAAGGCAGGTGTGGCAGGGAAGAGCTGCAGCTGGATCCTCTCCACTTGCCAGGAATCTGGGAGAATCCTTCCCTCCAAGCACAGAAATGCTGGGAAAGGATGGTTTGGGGAATGAAACCCCTGGGAGCCTTGCAGCTCCCTTCATCCCTGAGCAGCTCCCTTCATCCCTGAGCAGCTCCTTTCATCCCTGAGCAGCTCCTTTCCCACCCCCCAGGGCCGGGCTGGTGATGGAGCTGCAGTGGGGATTACCTGGGGCCTCATTTGTAAAGCCTGGATCCACCAGGAATCCACCAGGACTAACCAGAACCTGCCTGGATCCAGCAGGAATCCACCAGGACGAACCAGAACCTCCCTGGATCCAGCAGGAATCCACCAGGACGAACCAGAACCTCCCTGGATCCAGCAGGAATCCACCAGGACGAACCAGAACCTCCCTGGATCCAGCAGGAATCCACCAGGACGAACCAGAACCTCCCTGGATCCAGCAGGAATCCACCAGGACGAACCAGAACCTCCCTGGATCCAGCAGGAATCCACCAGGACGAACCAGAACCTCCCTGGATCCAGCAGGAATCCACCAGGACGAACCAGAACCTCCCTGGATCCAGCAGGAATCCACCAGGACGAACCAGAACCTCCCTGGATCCAGCAGGAATCCACCAGGACTGACCAGAACCTGCCAGGATCCATCAGGGTTATCCAGAACCTGCCTGGATCCTGCAGGAATCCATCAGGAATCCACCAGGACTGACCAGAACCTGCCAGGATCCAGCAGGAATCCATCAGGAATCCATCAGGATGAACCAGACCCAGCCTGGATCCTGCCTGGATCCTGCAGGAATCCACCAGGATGAACCAGAACCTGCAGGAATCCAGCAGGAATCCACCAGGATGAACCAGAACCTGCCTGGATCCAGCAGGAATCCACCAGGACTGATCAGAACCTGCCTGGAACCTGCAGGAATCCACCAGGAATCCATCAAGATCACCCAGAACCTGCCTGGATCCACCAGGATGAACCAGAACATGCTTGGATCCACCAGGATGAACCAGAACCTGCAGGAATCCAGCAGGAATCCACCAGGATGAACCAGACCCAGCCTGGATCCTGCAGGAATCCACCAGGACTGACCAGAACCTGCCTGGATCCTGCAGGAATGCACTGGGATGAAGCAGAACGTGCCTGGATCCAGCTGGAATCCACCAGGACTGACCAGAACCTGCCTGGATCCATCAGGAATGCACTGGGATGAAGCAGAACGTGCCTGGACCCAGCTGGAATCCACCAGGATGAACCAGACCCAGCCTGGATCCTGCAGGAATCCACCAGGACTGACCAGAACCTGCCTGGATCCTGCAGGAATGCACTGGGATGAAGCAGAACGTGCCTGGATCCAGCTGGAATCCACCAGGACTGACCAGAACCTGCCTGGATCCATCAGGAATGCACTGGGATGAAGCAGAACGTGCCTGGACCCAGCTGGAATCCACCAGGATGAACCAGACCCAGCCTGGATCCTGCAGGAATCCATCAGGAATCCACTGGGATGAAGCAGGACCTGCCTGGATCCATCAGGAATCCCTGAGGAATCCATCAGGATGAACCAGAACCTGCCAGGATCCAGCAGGAATCCACCAGGATGAACCAGAACCTGCTCCTTTCCCCTTTGCTCTTGTCCTGGTGGCTTTCCCAGCCTGCAGATCCCAGCCCCATCCCTCCGCTGGCACCACTTCCCAAGGCAGCCTTGGCAGGCTGTCCCTGAGCCCCAGGCAGGATTCCAGCTGTGCCCTGAGCCCCAGGCAGGAATCCAGCTGTGCCCCTGAGCCCCAGGCAGGATTCCAGCTGTGCCCCTGAGCCCCAGGCAGGAATCCAGCTGTGCCCCTGAGCCCCAGGCAGGATTCCAGCTGTGGTGATGGATGAAAATTTAACTCCTCCCAGATGTTCTCCCCCATCTCCTGCCCTTCCATCCCTCAGCTCCTCCTTCCTGCTGCTCCTGCCCGTGGCCAGGAGGGCTCTGGGCTCCCCCAGAACAGAGGTAGCCAGGGAAGGGACCAGCAAAGGGAGAGACCCAGCAGCCCCTGGAGAGCTGGAATTTTAATGGATCAAAGGCATCCCTGCACGAGGGGAGCAGCTGGAAGAAATAACAACAACCAGAGGTTTGGGAGGTGCTGGGCATCTTCTGAGCAGGCTGGAGCAGTGTGGGATGGGGGAATTGCCCTTTAATTTTAGGCTGTTTTTGGAGGTTTTATGGCAGAAAAAACCTTGCTGGCCAAAGGGCTCCCAAGGCACTTGGGAAGCTGCTGTGGGGCTCAGCTCCTCGTCAGGGGGTAACAGGAAAGCTTGGAATGGGAGTCAATCCTATTATTTTGTTGATTTATGTTTTTCCAGAACATGTGCAGGAGCAGTTGCTACAACAAAGGGCTGTATTTATAAATTATGAAAATTGGATTATACAGGCATGCACATGTAGCTGCTCGTGTAATACATCAGGTTTGGATTAATGGATTATGGGATATTAGAGGCCAGCGTGTCTGTATGTATTTCCAGGAAGGAATTCCTGGCTGGGAGGGTGGGCAGGCCCTGGCACAGGGTCCCAGAGCAGCTGGGGCTGCCCCTGGATCCCTGGCAGTGCCCAAGGCCAGGCTGGACAGGGCTTGGAGCAGCCTGGTCTGTGTGACCAGTGGCAGGACTGGAGAGGGAATAGGGTCAGGTTGGATTTTGGGAAAGGTTCTTTCCCCAGAGGGTGCTGGCACTGCCCAGATCCCCAGGGAATGGGCACGGCCCCGAGGCTGCCAGAGCTCCAGGACAGAGCTCCAGGGATGCCAGGGTGGGATTTGGGGTGTCTGTGCAGGGCAGGATCCACGATTCCAGTGGATCCCTTCCCACTCAGTTTACCCTGTGATCCTTAAGGAGTTGTAGACAGGTAGAAGAATTATAAAAGAAAGGCCTTATAAAGTCAGGCCTTGCCCTGCCCAATTGCCAGAGCTGCCCTGTCATTTCTTCTAAGTGCAGCTAACAAGCAATTTCCAAGTTCCCATGTGAAGATACTTTGAGAATGAGAAGTTGTTTAACACAACAATCTGAGGGTAAAAACAAATGCACCTGTGTAAAGAATGAGATGTGTCCCATGAGAACCCACAGAGGAAAAATGTAAACATATCTAGAGAGATAAAATTTCATAGACATGTCCAGGAGTCCTTGCTGTCCAATGAACTGAGTTTCACTGCATTGCTGACCAGTTAGGTTTAACACAGTGCCTTCTGGTATTTCCTACAAATATGAGCTTTGTGAATAAAGAATTGGCTTTCTGCATGAAGGAAATGGAGTCTCAGCTGATTTATTCCAACATTAAGGTATTCACTGAACCCCTCTGGTGTTTCCAGGTGCTGCTGTCCTGCCCCAGCAGAGTCTGGGTGGTCACAGCTCAGTCCCCCGGGAGTGCTTTGATCTCTCCACAGGCACTGCCTCACCTGGGAGCTGGGATCCTGGGCTGGAGCAATCCCCTTCCCATCTCCTGGAGCAATCCTTCCCATCTCCTGGGTTCCCATCTCCTGGATCAATCCCATTCCCATCTCCTGGAGTAATTCCTGTTCCCATCTCCTGGGTTCCCACCCCCCGGATCAATCCCGTTCCCAGCCCCTGGAGCAATCCCTGTTCCCATCTCCTGGGTTCCCATCTCCTGGATCAATCCCATTCCCATCTCCTGGAGTAATTCCTGTTCCCATCTCCTGGGTTCCCATCTCCTGGATCAATCCCATTCCTGTCTCCCTGGATCAATCCCGTTCCCATCTCCTGGGTTCCCACCCCCTGGAGCAATCCTGTTCCCATCTCCTGGAGTAATTCCTGTTCCCATCTCCTGGAGCAATCCCATTCCTGTCTCCTGGAGTAATTCCTGTTCCCATCTCCTGGAGCAATCCCATTCCTGTCTCCTGGAGTAATTCCTGTTCCCATCTCCTGGAGCAATCCCATTCCTGTCTCCTGGAGTAATTCCTGTTCCCATCTCCTGGGTTCCCATCTCCTGGATCAATCCCATTCCCACCCCCCGGATCAATCCCGTTCCCCACAGGGGGCCTGGCTGCTCCCTGCTCTGCCCCAGCCCCCCTCCCTGAGCCCAGCCCAACATCTGGAGGAGCTCTGTGTGTTTCCCCCTCGCAGCTTTTGAGCAGATGCCCCCAAGCCCGAACGTGAGCTCGATGATTTCTGCCACCACCCCTGGCAGCTGTGATCCATCATCCAGCGCTGTTTCCTTGCACATCAGAACTTGTCTGGAGCAGAACAGCACTTCTGTCAGCAGGGCAGAGCTTCCTTTCTGCCTCCTGGCAGAGACATTTGCCACAGGAGGCTGGAAATGTTCCGAGCTGTGTCCCTGTGTGAGCTCCCAAATATCCCTGTTGTTGTGGTCGTGTTAGAGACTGAAGCAGCAGCTCGAAGTGCCATTAAAGTGTCACACAAGTGTCACTGAAGGGCTAAGGAAGAGCTCCCAAACCCTTTGTGGGTGTGGAGGGTGATTTCTCCCAGCACAGTTTAAAATCCCAGCGATTGTAGCTCGACTGTGACTGCTGTGTGTCTGCTTGGATGAATAATCCCCATTTTAATGGGTGAAAAATGCCCTAAAACCTCCCAGTGCATTGCCTGGGCTGTTTTACAGGAGCTGGAGTTTGGGAAGGTCTGCCTGGCCAAGCTCAGCTTGTTCCCAGGATCTCCAGCTCCCTTTCCTGCACATTCTGGGCTCCTGGGCCAGGCTCAGCCACATCCCAGCTTTTCCCTCCTTTAGCACATCTTTGGGACAGACATGGCACTGTTCTGTGGCCCTCACCCACAGGGTCTGCAAGATTTCATATTTGAGGATTAGGGGAAAAAAAAAAAACCCAAAAGGTAATTTGATTTAAATAGGGGTGCAAAAAAAACCCCAAAAGGTAATTGGATTTAAATAGGGGGGCAAAAAAAACCCAACAGGAAATTGGGTTTAAATAGGGGGAGAAAAAAACCCCAAAAGGTAACTGGGTTTAAATAGGGGAAAAAAAACCCCAACATTAAAATTGGGTTTAAATAGGGGGGAAAAAACCCCCAAAAGGTAACTGGGTTTAAATAGGGGAAAAAAAAAAAAACCCAAAAGGTAATTTGGTTTAAATAGGAGGAAAAAAACCCCAAAAGGTAACTGGGTTTAAATAAGGGAAAAAACAAACCCGAAAGGAAATTGGGTTTAAATAGGGG
>VWZV01015684.1:0-40000 GCA_013397155.1 Irena cyanogastra
CCCGCAAGGATCATCAAGTCCAAATCTTAATGAGTGGCCCATAATGGGGGTTGAAGCCATAACCTTGGCATAATTAGCGACATGCCGTAACCAACTGAGCCAATCCCAAGATCATCAGAATATAAATCTTGATTCAAAATTTGTGGTTTTCTTCTTAGGGCTAATTCCATATCCTCCCTCTCTTCCCCTCTGTTTTTGACAGCATGGTTCTCCATGCCTTAACAATATTTCCTCACTTAGGAGAGTACAACTATGGTTTCCTTGCTATACTGAGATCTCTTGATCTATGCACAAAAAGTTATGTGTTTAATTGGAGATTTTCTTTTTTTAGAAACTAAAATTTCTATGCAGATCATCCTGTGCTTGGTGGTTGTTTCAAAATAGAGATGAAAAATAGGGGAAGGTTTTGATTATTGACAATATGTAGAATTAATTGTGTACTTTGATAAGTAAGTCATCTCCCCTTTCTTGCAAAATGTTTAGCAACAATCTGTAATTTGATCAAATACACTTGATTATCCTACCTCCTAAAGTTTCCTTTAGTTGTAAGCAGCACATTTCACAGCTGCTAATGAGTAACAGGTCTGTACATGCTCCAAATTGATTACGAGAGATTGTCTGTTTACAATCTGCAGATCATTATTGCTTGGGAGGAGAGAGGGGAAGGAAAAAAAGGGGATGTTTAAAGTAATCATGGAAGCAGTTTTCTGTTGAAAGTATTTTCCCAAGGAGTATATATTTTGTAAGCATGTGGTAAGATAATGCAAGCCTGCATTTCATTTTAAGAGTCTAAATATTTTTTGCCTGAAGTTTATATGATGTTGGTCAGGTGTAAAATGGTGATTACCATAACTTACTGTGTGAATTATACATGATTTAAATACAGAACAGGGTGTTAATTTTTGGGACTTAGTGTTCATAACTCACTTTAACTGTATACTATAACATACTGTTCTGCAGTTTGATACATCTGAGGAAAAGAGTATGTTACTTTTAAAATACTTTTGGCTAGTTCCTTTAAAATGATTGTATAGAAGTAATATGAACTTCAAACATTATTTCACTTTTTAGAAAGTTATTTGTGTCTGTGTATGTGCAATGAATGCTATTATACAGTGATTGATACAGGGATGCAAACATCCTGTGTCAGTTATTCAGATGGTTTGACATTGTTCTTTACTTTTTGTGATGGTGATTTACTTATTAGCTGTTCTTATTTTTAACAGGAAGACAGTGATCCTGCAGTTCATGAAAGCCTAAGCATAGAAAATACATTATGGGCAAGCACTGTTGTTGCTTCAGGTAAGTGCTGCAATACAAAGCTGCTAATGTATCTAAATACTTCAATGGAAATGCATCCTTATTTTTCAAAAGCCATTAATATTTCACGTTGTAAAATACTTTTATCTTTCGGGCTATTAAACTGTTGCTTTTCTGCCTTCCCATTGGTTTCATCATGCCGCTTGAAATATTTTCATACATTTTTAATCCTCCTTAATAGGTTTGGGATTTTTTTTAACTTAAATTTTGATCTTTCAGTAGTGCAGTCCCTTGTAGCCCACTGAAGTCACTGACCTTTTTGATTTAATTAAAACTTTAAGTTGTGCAGTGCTCTGTTCAGCTCACAGTGGATGCTTTTCCCTGCTGAAAAGCAAGGGTGGGTTTGCATTTTTTAGGAGTTTTCCTTTTATGAGTACTCTGTGATTAGTATCTTCTATTAGGCAAAGTCTTAATAAGAAAGAAGAATAGATAAGTTTAAAATTATGCAATTATAAATACTGGGATCTAAATATTATTACTATTTCATGTATGTCCCAGATATTATAAATGAGTACACATTAATGCCTAGATGCTGTATTCAGACCTTAAGCCATTGTAACTTTTTGGTTTTTAGAGCAGAAATTTATTTTCTTTCATTTTTGCTGTGTGTAAGAAAAGTCAAAAGGACTGTGGTAATTCTTCTGCATGAAGACTGAGAATAAGAAATTGAGACAGCATGATTTCTGAAGAGAACTAGGATTTAAGATGGGGAATTGCAACAACTGGGAACAGCCAAGAAATGGGAAGAAAGTAAAAGAGTCTCCAGCTAAATTGTGAAGTTAGTCCCTACTATGAAGAATTCTTACATCAGTGAGAGGCCTGTTGGAAGGATGTGGGGAAGAGATTAATTCTGAGAAGGTAGCAAAGAAGGCTGTGTCTGAACACTCCCGCGTGCCAAAAAGACAGTCGTGTTCTTTGATTCTTAGTGCTGTTTGGTTTGATTGCACTGGAAAATTATTCTCTCTGACACTGTTTGGTCAAATGAATGTTGCCTAAAATTGTCCTCAGTTAGGTTTTTAACTTAGGTAGCCAAGATCTTTATATAAAAAGATGTTTCTCGTGAATTATAAATTTCAATACTGCGTAAACTTGATTTGAGTTTCCTTTTCCTCAAATTTTTGTGTGGAGGAAAATTACAATCAAAGAGTATGCATTTGCAAACTCTTTAATTCTGAATCAGTGCATTTGAATTTTAATTGAAAGCTGTTCATGTGTTCACTTCCATGGTAGATGATTTTGTTTAGAAATGTAGTTGTTGACTAATTGCTCTTGATCTGCTATCTGAATTTGGCACGCATATTAATGGAAACAGTGCTCCTTAAAAGTTTATACCTTAGGATAAGTTTGAGTTTTTAACTTCTAAGGGGTCTTGTGAAAGTTTAATTATTTACTAAGGACTTTAGGTCATTATTAATGATGGCAGTGGAAAAAAATAGGAAAAGATAATTCTCTTGTTGGGACGTAGTTTTTAACAGTGGAATAAGACTTTAAGGCAGACTAAGGGCAAACTCACTGAACAATACAAAGTAAAAAATATTGAATGGCTCTTCAAGACTGCAACCCCTTCTGAAGGGAAAAATAATGCGATCAAGAAATCAAAAATGGTGTCATGGTGTGCATACAGAAGTTTGCTTGAATTAAGGTACCAGACAATGATAATTTCCTTCAGTAACTGATTTTGTGACATTAATTATATCTAACCTTTGGCATATCATTCATTTATCTTACCTCATTTCATGTATTAACTACAATTTAATACTGTGGTAATGTGCTTCTCTCATGTAAGTACTCGTTTTCCTATAGGGCAAAAATCCAGATCTTAAGAATTACTCAGGACCTCTGTGGATGTAATTTTAGAATTTGATAGGATTAGCCCTTCAGCAAAAAGTAGGAAATTATTTATTCACTCTATTGCTTATCTAATAAGGCATTTATAAGATCTTAGAGGTACCCTGTGCATATAGTCATGAGGCAGACCATAAGGTAAAAAATCTAGCAAATTGTTAAAATTAAGATGTTCTAAATCTGGTTGATAACTGATGCATCATTCAGTTGTTTCCATCTCACTTCCACTTCCCTCAGCTTCCCAAACTCCTCTCATGTCAAACCATAACATTAAGTTAGAACACTTGATGCTGAGCTAATTAAATTTGCTTGGGTTTTTTTTTAAAGTAGACTTCATAATTGAATTTCCAAGATTTGTGACAACTGAAAATCTTAATAAAAGTGCTGGTCACTGTCTGACTGCATTATAAACACATATAGCTGACTTCATTAAACCTGCTGTGGAGGGTTAGCAAAGGTGCACCCTGCCTATACGAATTTGCAGGTACCTCTGCATTCCCTCCCCTAGCATAATCAGCCACAGCCCTTAATTATATCTGAAAAATCTAGTGGAAAAATATGCTTGTGCACAGCTTCTACAGACAAGCGACACTAGGATTCCCTGAAAACAGAAGAATAAACAGCCTGTAGCATGTGAAAGTGTACAGTTTTTCTACTCTGTAGACAGCTACCTCACCCACACTTGTATTTGATTTCAATGTCCTTACTGTCTAGTTTCACAGTTCTGTTACACACAGGTATTTTTCACTGAAAAATTCTATGATGTCAGCTTGCAAACCTAATAATTCTATTACTATTCCACTTTGGTTCAAGAAAGGGGATTTGAGGCCTGAGTCTGGGTAGTGGAGGGTAGAATTCTGCCCTGCAATGTTCCCTGTTCATCTCTTAATTTACCCTAAGACTCTTCAGTATGACAGTCTTTAAGACTCTTCAGTATGGCAGTCTAGCTTGAAAGGCTGCTCCCTCCTAAGCAGCCTGGACATCATCTGTTACTAAGCCAAGCAAATGTGTGACTCATTGGGACCCTGTTAGGCCCTTTCCAACTCCTTGTAGGTTGTTACAAAGTATTCTGGATCAACCTAGCACTATTATCTTGACATATTACTGACTGATAGTGTCAGTCTCGGGAGCAGAGACAGAGAGCTACATCATTGTGGCCCAGGAAAGGAATATGTACCTGAGTTGCAGATACAAAGCCTTATTTAATTTTTCAAATGGTTTTGTATAGGACACATAGGACGATTTTGTGGTGAGAGGGCTCTCTTCCCAGTGATTAATAGATGCTGAATTTCCTGATACTACTCTTTGACATATTGCAAAAAACACATTGCGTCAGGTAGGATAGCCCACTATCTCTAGGATAGATGCTATTGCTATTTGTCAAGGTGATACAAAGGGTCAAGGTTAGGCTGGGAAAAGTGTTTGGGGAATTATGTAGGGAATACCTCAGAAAACTTGAGCTCTGATTGCTGATGCCCTGAGTGTTCTAGAAGAGAGAGACCACAAATCAATTATTTTGCAGATCAGTAACAGTAAATTTAAGTGTATAAAGGTTTCAAGAAATCTTATCAACTGTGTCTTGAATGCAGATTACCAAAGCTCATGAGACTATCAGAATACTACAATAATGGATTCTACAGAGAAAAAAAGCACCTATTGCTAGAGCAGTAGAAGGGACAAGAAAAGTATTTTCTCTAATTTAAGATTTTTTATTTTCTTCATGAATTTTGGGAACCAAAAAATTGATTCAATGAAATTGTATAATTCCAAACAACTCAAGAATAAACTATTCCATGTCATTTTTTATATCAAAATATAATTTTCAGGAGAGTGAGAGTACTCAAATTTGTACATTTGGAAGGCATTTACTTTCCTTGCATTTAGTATGTCTCTTTATCCCTTAAAATAACAATAAGCTAAGGGGTGGGGAGGGAGCAGGAATCCATTTTACCACACCTAATATATACCCAGTTTCAAAACTGATAGTTTAGATATGTAAATGGATGTTCCTACTGATATCCAATCTGCAGGGTTTTCTGCCCTTTGCTGTAAAGCTCTGACAGAGAACTGGTGATTGTCTGTATGGTGTTTATCCTAAACCTAGAAAGGACAAGAGTTAATGTGCCTGGATCACACTGGAAGCCTCTGGCAGGGATGGAAATCAAAGGCCTTTCTCTCAAGTCCAAAGCATGCAGATATCCTTTAGTTATTCTTTAGTAAGTGAGATAGGAAAAAATATTCAGACTTTTCCACTTACAGGCAATATTCTAGCAGGTTTTTAAAAAGTAGCAGTAAGGGACAGAGTCTGTCATCCTTAAGCTCTCTATTATCACTGTGGAATTAGTAACAGTGCCTGAAGGAAAGGAAATTTTTGTTAGTGAAAACTTGCAAAACTGCTGTCCCTGGAGAAATACCTCTAAATATAAGCAAAAAACCTAAACCACTGAGTATTCTGAAAACCTCTTAGTTTATCTTCAATTAAATTACTTATCTTTCAGATAATTTGTGCTTGTGGCATCAATGACTGTGGTGTTTGTGCTTATTGAAAGCTTCGGTATGTTTCATATCAGAAAGGGAGGGCGGAAAGCTAGCAGTTAAATTTTAAAAAGCCTCAAAAGATCTACTGCATTATGGACTTCAGCTTTTTGTTCTCCACTTCTGGTAATGATCAGTGTGGTTCAAATGCTGAACAAGATAATGCAGCTTTCTGAGAAGCCTGCTGAGATACCTATTAAGAGAAGATTTGTATTAATGAAATTGCATCATTATTTTGGCAGATGTCAGTGTTGCGAAGTCTCTTTAGGTAAAATCAGAACAATTTATATAAATGCACAGCTGTCAAAAGCAGTATTTTCTGCCAACTCTTACCTACGACTTTAATTAATTCAAGCACACCCTAGTTTTTATATGGTTCATACAGTGCTTGAGAGATACCAAAATTAATATGATCACACACTGGATTCAGACTATGCCTATCACAAGTCTGCTTTTGGTTTTTTTTTTCTAGGCCCACATTTGTTCTAGTGGTACTCCTAACTTCTCTCCCTGTCATTTACCACTCCGCCTGTACCTATCAGTGCTTGCCCAGTGTAGGAGACCCACTCAGTTTGCAGAGGCCCTGTCGTAAAAATACGTGAGTCGTTGCTTTTAATAAGCTGAGGCTTGCAGTACAGCTTTGCTTCCAGAAATCCCAGATTGGATTCAGTTCATGTTATTGGACACCAGAACTGTCCCTGGTGCAACTGCTGTGGGACAGCAATGAGACTGTGGATGGAGTTCCCTACGCCAATGTACTTCAGATCTAAGGAACACTTAGTTATCACTGATACTGTGCTAATGCCAGAAAGTTTAAAATCCAAGATCCACGACTTGTTTTAAGCAGCAATTTAGTCAGATCTGACCAAAATTCTACTCTAAGTTCAGTAGTCAGAATGGAATTTATCTGACTTTCACCTTTGAAGCCAACTTTTCAAGGAGTAAAATATGGGACAAGTAGGAGAGTTTGTTTTTCTGAGCTGCAGCAGCCAGGCAAAACTTTGTAGAAATATGCCATCTGGAATGTAGAGTTCTCCTCAACTTCTATTGAACTGAATACCTGAATATGAAGGCAGAGGTTGCTGGAGTGTGCAGGAGGAGATTCCCTACAGTGTATTGTCCAATGCATTCTGACTGTTGAACAGAGGTCAGCTCAGGATCACTCCAAAATAAAGTGCCCCAAAGGGATATGTGGACGTTGATTGGAGACAGTAGAAAGGGTTCAGAAATTATGGATTACTGACTATTGGAGGAATTTTGGGGTGGCCTGGGCATCGATCAGTGGATGTGAGCAATGGTATTATGCATCACTTGTTTCTCTTGGGTCTTTGGGGTTTTTTTTGTTTTGTTTTCATTTTTTGGGTTTTGTTTGTTTTTCTTTGCTTATTTTTTGGGTTTTTTTTCTCATTACAGAATTTATAATCATTAATATTATCACAAGTATTACTAGTATTGTTGTTATGTTTACTTTGTTTCAATCATTAAACCATTCTTTTTCAACCCCTGAGTTGTGATGGGTTTGTTTTTTTTTTTTGGATGGGTGTTTGGTTGGTTGGTAGGTTTTGTTTTCTTTTTAATTTTTTTTCCTTATTCTCCTTGCCATCCTATCATTAGTGTTCTGGAGAGGAAGTGAGTGAGCAGCTGCATAAAACTTAGTTGCCTGGGATTAAACCAGAACACATTCTTATTTTTTAGTAAATGCAGACATCTTTAATGTAAACATCTTTCACTGTCATCTTTTTTGTCTTTGGGAGTTCTTCAATTTTTTACAACCCATTACACTACAAGAGTAGTGGTGGCAGATCTTACATATGGTTCTAATAGCCAAAGACAATTTAAGTTAATGTCAGACTACTTTTTTTAAAGTTCTACTTTTTAAAGTTTGCTTCTACTTTTTTTAAAGTTTTCTGAGCAGGGAGTTTTTGAATAGTTATGTTTATTATTTCTTTATATCATAGTGACCACCAAAAAAATCACGTTATTGGTTGTACTGCCATAAAGCCATTTCAGGTCACTTCATGAAGTAATAGAAATAAGGGGAGTTTTTTATGCTAGAAAATGTTATGTGACGTATTGAAAAAAGAATAGAATTTAGTTTAATTTAAAAATTTATGTAGTGATGCTGAAGCCAAATATTCCTATACCATGCTGTAAAAATTGACTAAAATATAATTAAAACTAAAAGATAATTTAAAAATTAAAATGTTTATAAGCTAATGAAGGGAATATTTCTGTATAACATTCTATCAAAGTAATTAATTGGCTGAACCAGATTTTACATCATTATAGATGGCAGAGATAGCAGGCAATTGGTGTGTGTTGTGTTCAGCACCACTTTACTCATTTTTTATTCACTGTGCAGTTATTTATGCTCTCCTAGCTTCTGAAAACAGTTGGAGGAAATTTTAAGTTCAAATACAGGTTTCTAACCAGTTCCATTGGAAGTATTGTTTCCATAAAAAAGAAGGAAAGCATGTTATCATCTTTATGGATGTTTATTGCAGAAGTTAAAATAATTCTTCATTTTATGTTCTGAAAATCAGCACTCACAGTGTTATGCAGAAATGTTGGGGTTTTTTCATACAATTCATTTATTTAAGGAACTAAATTAGTGCAAATTTTGATTTGGGAACATTTTCTCTCATTTACCTGACACATCTGGGTTTTTGTTTGTTTTTCAGGAACTGTAATTGGTGTTGTTATTTACACAGGCAAGGAAACACGAAGCGTAATGAACACGTCCAATCCAAAAAATAAGGTAAGTTAGTCTTACTCTGGAATTGCCAGATTCTGTTCTTAGAAAACTTAAAAAGAGATGTACCTAAACACAAAAATCTAAAAGTTTTTACCGTGATGTGTTTCATGTGTGCTGCTGCCTTGAATTTTGGTACAGTATGCCACAGTCTCCTTTTGAAAGTAAAATTATTCTTCCTTTAGCTAGGAGTACTATAGGTAGTAATGGAGGCATTTGTCTTTGAAGTGTCAATGTTCATCTTCAGACCTTTATAATTCTGTCTCACAGTTAAATATTAATTTTCACTTCTCCCAGATTATTTTACTATAAAGTATTTGGCTAAAGGTACACAGTAGTTTTAAGGAATGTTTATAACAGACTACTAAAGTTTACCTAGGCTACCAGTGGTGATAGAACAAAATAACTGATGTTCCAGTCAGTACCCAGAACACTCTTTCAGGGATTCTTGCAAGCAATTAAAACATTTTCAAGAGATTTTTCTGTCAAGAAGATACCAGAGGTTTCAGTGCTTCCCTCTGCTCTTCAGTGCTTCTTTCAGTTCTAAACAAAGCAAATAGCTCTTCACTTAATCAGTAATGTTTCTAATGTAAGTTGGGGAGCACTCTCAATTTTAAAGAAATAAAACTTCAGCTGTGGGCTGTATCTTACAACCTAGACTTATGTTTAGTAAGAAGATAATTATATTAAGAAAGGAAAAAATTATTACAAGAGGTTTAGAAAGAAATAAACTGTGACAGGTTGCCATTTTCACGCCATTCATAATAAGTTGCTCTGAGTAGGAACATCAGGAATGAAATGATAATATAAATGGCTTGAAGCAGTTATTACAGTCCCCTGAGTGTATTGATTTGTGTTTCTAATAAAGAGATGCTTTTAAATGTCTCATTGACAGAGACAGGTGATACGTACCGTTACCAGGATTAAGATGGCCTTTTATTATTTTAATCTTTGTAACATGCATTTTAAAATAATAGAATAAAATGGAACCAGAATGTTTGTGGTGTATGGTTATTTTCTCTTCTCTCTGATACAAAGATGAGCCCTTTAGTAACAGAATCTTTCTGTTAAGAATTCTGAATGACTTCTGTCTAATAAATAATTCACATAGGTGGTTAAAATTAAATTATTTAATGTAGTAAACTGATAGGGATGTATGCGTGAATGTAACATGCATTACCTAAATTCAGATTCTAGGGATGTATTAGGCTTTTAGTAAAGGTTAAATTTTTTGTATGTGACTATTTCAACAATAGAATTGGCATGGAGATTTTGTCTCTGTGGACTGAACAACCATGTTTAAAGCAGTAACCAACATGTAACATGGCCAGTAAGGAAGAATTTGGGAACTGAAAACAGGAAAACACTTACAGCTCTCACAGCTAAGTGATAAAAAGGAGTACTGCACTGTACAAAATAGTTGTCATCATTTTGAAGAGGTAGTTTTAGCTGTACCTTTCTGTGGAGTCTGCGTCTTACTGTCTCTGTCTTCTACCACGGGATGAGATTGGTTTGCATACTTCTGTATGATAAGACACTTGCTGTCTGTAGGTGATATTTTATGCTAGATAACCATGCAGAAGGTAGACAAACAGTACTCAGTTCATTCCCCCTTTGTGTATTCAGGAATCCTCCTGTGTTTTCTCAAGCTTGAAAATAATGGTTACATGTTAGGTAGGGTATGTAGCATTAGGACCCAAAAGGAGGGCAAAGGGAGTCTAAAATAGCCTTTGAGAGTAGAAGATATATTACATTTGAGAGATTAAAGATTTGAACATTAAAAAAAGAAATTAGCATCCAACTTGCTGAAACAAAATTAAAATTAAATTGATCAATTTTGCTATTGCTGCAAACTTGAGAGGAAATAAGTCTACAGCCTTTTCTGCTTTAGGAAAGAATTGTTTAAAATAATGTTTGAAAGTAGTTTTAAATGGCACATTATCTCTCTCTGCTGCTCTTTGAAAACAAATAAAAATAACATTTTAGAGATTTTCCTACACTCTTGTTGGGAACATAGTTCAGTGGTGCTGGTGTCTTCTTTCTCTGGGAGAAAGCAAACACTGAGATCTATGATTCCCAAATCAAACTTTCAAACTGAAACTCATACGTCCAGAATAAGCAAGAAATAAATGGGCCTGACTGTTTTACCAATCCTCTCTTCACTGAAATGGAAATAAGTGCTACAGTTGTATTTTTTGCTGGAGAATAACATGACTGCTGTACTTTGTATTTTAGATTTGTTTTTTCTAATGGTAGATTTTTAGTTTGCCTTCTTAACGGTAGATGTGTTTTGAATGAACCAATATTAAAATTTGGAAATGCAGACCTGTTCTATAAACACTCAGCAAAAGATTAAAATTGAAATAAGTTTAGGAAAACTTATTTCTGAAATTCTGTACCTGTTCAAGCATGAGATTTATCTGTATGTTAAACTTAGAAGGATTTATTGTGTTTGCTGAAGTATTTAGTCATTCAAGCAACAATT
Organism: Irena cyanogastra; assembly: GCA_013397155.1. Taxonomy (NCBI): domain Eukaryota; kingdom Metazoa; phylum Chordata; class Aves; order Passeriformes; family Irenidae; genus Irena; species Irena cyanogastra. The sequence goes on from VWZV01015684.1 coordinate 10,938, forward strand.
TTCTTAACTTAAAGGCAACACTTACTTGTTTTATTACAATTGTAAAAATTGTTTCATTGCCTAAGGATGCAGACACAGTCTGAAAAACACAAAGACAGAGAGTGTAGAATTTTTTTAATGGATCAACTCAATATGTTTTTAATTCCAACAATATAAAGAAAAATTATTTCTGGCAAAGTTTAATTTCAGTCTAAAATGATATATGTTCTGTGCTTCAGATAAATGTGGAAGTGGTAACATCAACATTATAGTGTAATGACTCTCAGCATTTTACCTCATTGGCAGTCACATCAGCTTACTCCGGAATGCAGTTCCAGCCTTTAAAGAAAAAAAAAATCAGATTGAATTGTGCTCCTCACAATGCTGTAATCAGTAATCAATCCTATTTGGATAGATATTCTTAAACCTTGGCTTTCTGGATGAAGTTGGACTTGTCAATGCTAAAGGTCATTTATAGGTGTTAATTAACCAAGAGGGAAATTAACAAACTAAGGTTATTTATTTATTTTGTCAGGCATTTTGCAGTGTTCTCATTCTTATTTAAAGTGCAGAACAGTTTTTTGTTATCTAAATTCAGAGTTGCTTTTGCAGCCTTGATCTTCATAGAAAGCAAGACTGTTGTTGCAGCCCTTCTGCAAATGTGACTTGTTTCCATCAATGGAAACAGATTTTGGGGGTGAAGTTAAAAAACTTCAGTATCCTTGGCGGGAGACAGAAATAAATTCAAGGGAATGTATTTTGTGTACTAAGATTGAAACATTAAAATTTCTTGGGCTTTGCAATATATATACACCCAGAATGTATCACAGTAATGCATCAGAATGAGTAGAAATTGTCTTAAGTGGAACTCCTGAGAAATCAGTAGCCTCTCTAAAGGAGCTACAGCATGTAATCTGCCTAGCGTGCTTCAGATTAGTATAAAAATAGTTTTAATGTTGCTAATCCTTACAAACAACATTCAAAACAGTTTTTCTCCCCCCTTGTTTTATGGAATTCTACATCTGCTGTTAAATTTTAACATCAGAAGTAAAACTTCATAGTAACCATTTAGTGTTCATCAAAATAGTAATATTGTTTTTACCCTAATTCTTAACTAGCCTGAAACCTAACTACTCTTGTAGTTCCTGCTTTTGTTGCTTGTTCCTTGTTTTGATTTGGTTTTTTCAACAAATGAAAGTCTCAAAAGAGTGGTTGGTTTTTTTCTTTTTGTGTGTATATGTTGCCCTTGGTTATTTGAAAACGGCCTTGCTATTCTGGTAAGCTGAGGTAAAATCTCTTTGCTGCTCTCTCTCTGTCTCTCATTCTTTCTCTCCTCCTGCAAAATTTCTTCCTGGTGTTTTGTGACCAAATTTGCTTTTCTGTGTTTAAAAGGCTTTTATTTATGCTCTATCTCCCTTTTTTATGAGGATGATTTTTGAAAAATTATTTGCTAAAAAAGGACACCTCTCCCTCCAATTCTTTATTTGGAATGAAATGGAGTGGCTGAAGCAGATTCATGTGGTCTCAGAAACTGATGCCACTTCACCAACTTCCCTATTCAGCATAGCTTTTTCAATATTCAAAATATATGCTTCTTCTGCCTTGACACATTTTTTTGAACAGAAATAAATTAGGTTTTCCAACATCTTGTTAGTGGCATTAGTAAGCCATTCTTATCTCTTCTACTCCAAAGGCTGACATTTCTAAGTCCTATTTGCATTTCTGTTCAGAGCTTCATAAGGGCATTGACTTTATCCTGCTGCTACATTGTTATACAAGAGCCCGGTAATTTCACTTGCATATTTTTTTAACTAAATTGATAATTTGATGTTCATAGTCTGAGAAGAATGGGTTTCTCTGGCTGTATGTCTGAAGGGGCAGGGTAAGAGTAGAACAGTGAAAACTGTTACATGGTTCTTCATGGCAAATGTTTAGGATTTATAAGAAAAATGTTTATGCAGCACTTTTTATTGGAGTATAGTTTGCTGTAGTTAATCCTCCTAAGAACTTATCTTTGTATAGGATAAAACTGAGAAAGCTGTCACCTATGGGTAATATGTAGATGATATATTTAGTTTGTCCCCTGACACAGAGCTTCTGTCCAAGGAAATGCTTAATTACCAGCTTCCTATGAAGTATCAGAATACCTTTATTAGTGTATGGGAGAATTTGTGGGATCAGGCGATGGGGAAATACAGATTATGTAGTGCTGTTGTAGTGCTTTTCTCTCCATGTGCTGTCATCTCCGAGTAGCACCTTGATAAGCCTAGAGTGTCTAAGGAAAAGGGATATAACAGTGTTAGGTAATGAGAAAGACAAAAGATATTTTTCGTTAAAATTTTGGAAAGAAAGGGCTAAATGGCAGGGGAGGCACCTTTGTTGTTCCAAAATTAGAACATAGGAATGTTGATGCTTGGAAACCATCAGCAGTGTTTTGGCAAACCAAAGACAATATTTGTGTGTCCTTTACTCTGAGACAAAGAGAACACCTACCTACTATAATTATCTTTAACACAGTTAACTGAAATAACATGAGTGTCAAAGTGGGAATTTCAATCCTTAGATGACTAGTATGGAAAAAGCATAATTCCACATAAAGGAGCTGAGGTTTTCCATTTTCTTTGATATATAGAAAACCGGATGAATGCTAGATTTATACCATGATTTTAAGACAATAAGAAAACAGTAAGACTGGAAGTCTTGATTGACTTCCTTGAGTGTATATGTAGACAAAAATCACTTAATGCAGTCTGTTGTGCTGGGGGGTTTTATACACTCATGTATTTCATTTACAGCATGCTGCTTCTTTTCAGAGACTTGGCGGGGTACTTTGATCCCCATTGGCAATGCTTTTCAAGTAGTGGCGTGTATATTTTTATTTTCTTCTTTACATTGTTCTCCTCAGAAGAAATAAAATGGTAGTACTACAAATGGGAAACTGAGGCACAAGATATAAAAGAGGTGGGGCAGGGGGAAAGCAGAAGAGCCACAAAAGAAACAGGAACTGAGAGTGATCAGTTTAAAGTACTCAACTTCATTTCGTACCCAACCTAGTTGAATGTTTTACAATACGGTTAGGTTTCTAAGTCTCCTAATTTTGGGTTTGTGTACATATGATGTATATGGGTTTGTGTGTACATGATGCCTGTAGCCTTACAGTTGGTCCTTGTGTATTTTCTTTGGCATCTCAAAAAAATTAGATCATCTCTTGCTTATCTCCTTTGCTGTTATATCCCCAAGCTAGAGAAGTGGTTCCATGATGTGGCCTGCTGTCAAGTCACAAGTTAAAGTTACAGAAAAACCTATGCCCTGACTTCTTATTTGTTCTGAAACCAGCAATTAAACGTATCATGCAATTGACATACCAAGGCATGTGATAGGTCTTTTCTGGCCGCGTGTAAGTTGTGTGGTCCACTATGTGCTGTGTGGTGCCTGAGACGCTCAGCCTGAATGCTGCTCAAGGACCAGGCTGAAGAGGTTGGCTGTGCTGTATTATGGTACCGCTACTTGGGACATGGATGTTGAATCACTGTCCTTTTTCAATTGGTGCCACAGTTCTGTTTACAATCCTACTGCAAGGCAAAGTATGGGCAACAATATAGAGTTTAGTTCTAAACAAAATCATTGCTATACAGCAATATACCAAACAAGCGAGGGAATGGCTCTTCAGTAGTGAGAGAGAATTCTCACTGTATTCTGGGTAAACTTCTGAGTTTACTGTGTATTTTAGAGTTCATGCCAAACTCTCTCACTGACTTTACAAAGCCACATAACTTATTCACAGCTGTAAAATTTCTGCAATGTTAAATTTATTCCCTATTATAAGGCTGTAGAAGGATAAAAATTGATGTATGTCAGAATGTGAATGACAAACCACAAGCCATGTCTAACTTGGAGTCTAAATTCTTGTGATTCTCATGAAGAATGTTACTTGATGTTCTGTTATCTGTCTTCCCATTTTGGAGACTCCCATTAAAAAGTTGTTTGGATTTTGTTATCTTAGTATTTTTAGAACATGTATAGGTTAGAATTTGTCTTAGTAGTTCAATGTCATTTCACACTGGTGTTTAAGGAAGGATCGGTGGTGGAGTATACATTTCTGAAGTACTCTATTAATCTATTAAAATAGATTAACCTCACAAAACAGAACAATTCTTAAAATGGATCAAGTTATGGAATAGCAACAGCCTGCTATTCAGCTTATTCACCAGAAATTACATGTATTTTACCTGGGGCAATCTAAGCTAAAATTAATGATTTATGGTAAAATAAAGAAATCATTTGAAATGTTGTCATTCTACAGGAGACAGTGCAAAAGGGAGATTCCCTGCACATTTGGCTTGTGTGGAATATCCCAGTAAGCTTTCAAAGAGACAGACCCTGATGGCTATTTCCTCTCAGCTGCTGCCTCCACTGCTGCTAATCAGCGGAGGGAGTTTGCTTTTACCTTTACATTGCTCCTTATGGCTTTGTTGCCATTCAGAATTTAATCATGCTTTTGGCAAAATGCAGCTGCTGGGAGGTAGAGAGGGTAGGGGCAAAGGGCACAGCCTCTCAGAAGGTGCTTGGAACCTCATCCCGTGGCTTAGAACTGCACCACTTTCGGAAGGCTCTACCTGCAAGGCCTTGCTGGCTGTGAGCAATCCAAAGTGGTGGCAACCAAAATACTGATGTTATGGAAGGAGGCTGTTGTGCGTTTTCCTACATTAGGGTTATGTTCTGTGCACTGGGTGTTTGTTAATAAGAGCAATGTACCACAGTCAGCACTTTTTTGTGGTTTTTTTTCCTTATTGTGTGTATTTTACTGGAAATCTGAAACCTTATTTTTGGATTTTTTTTTTCCTTAGTTAAGGACCACGCAAGCACATTTCTGAAATGTACACTTGAAAAAACTCGATGCGGCAATGGTGTAGAAAGTCAGGTGTGCCTAAGGTCTTTATGAACTCTAGTTGTTTTTAGAAAAAGCCTATATAATGTCTTTTGCACAACTTTCATTATTTTTGCAACTGTTTTCATATTTTTCTGAATAAGCCTAATTTTTTCCAGTATGGAAAGGAATTCTGTAAGAAGGAATAGAGATATTAGTTTTAGTGATGGGTAAGTTAAATTATTATTTTTTACAATTATTATGAAAGAGGGATGTCATAAAAGTCAGAAACAAGGATGTTTAAGACCTGCAGAGCATTCTTAGAATGGATGCTCATTCGATTTTCACAACTTGTATTTGGATGCTTACGAGCATTAATTATTGTTTACTGTTATTAGTCGATAGCCTTCTCTTTGTGTAGAGCAAGTATAAAAAAAATATCTTTTGAGGTTTTCATTTATGTGACTCAATAATTCATGCAGCTGAAGTCTCATGTATTTCTCTTAATTACTGGAGGCTCAGAAACCATCATGATTCACGTGACTTGAAATCTTAGTCTACAGTGATGAATATCTAGAGAGAAAGGAAAGTTCTCTCCATATCAGGACATAGTATTTGTTTTGGTGTCGGCTGAACATAGTGATCATAACTAAGATAATTTACTGAGTTGTGTTTAACGCTTGAAGTAACAAGCTTGTCATATTCTTAACAAGTACAGTCTTTGCCCTTCTTTTTTACCTCAGTTCAGAGAGCAAGCCTGTGGATACATTGAGCATTAAAATCAGCATTCCAGCTTGTACCAGATGAAAATAATGTGATTTAGATTTTGGATTAGTTTGTAAAGAGTGGATTGCTCTTCATATTTTTAAAGCTCATTTCCTTCCCATCGTATCTTTTGGAAAGTATCCCAAAATACTGTTTATACAAAATAGCATTCAGTTTAATTTCTTTTATGATTTGGAGACATTGTGGAATCTTTTCTTAATCTCATAGTCTCCAAGGAATCCACTCAAATGTTTTCTTTTATAAAAGCAAAGATAGATGACTTGTGACTCAGCTCAAGAAAGAAAGTAAGATTCTTACTGTTGCCTACCAGGTTTGAGGGATAGGCTTTTTTGTTGTTTTTTTAGTTCTGCCTATCACATAGAGCTCTTTTTCTAGTCTTACAGTGGTTGGACAGTTGTTTATTTTGAGTTTTTTGAAAGAACTGTTGAAAAACCTTTTTATTCAGTTTGTTGTGATTCCCTGCTATGTGTGTGGTCTCTGGAAGAGATTTGGCCAGCACCAGTCCTCTGCTTTGTATTCAGTGCATCTTACTTCTGACTACCTTCCCCCTTGCCTTGTTCTGCTTCTCCACCCTGTTACTGTGGTCTGTCTAATACTTTTACTAGTTCCACCTTTCTGTCTTTCTTCCTTTCTTTCTGTCTTTCATCTTTTTACGCATCTTAGACATGCTTTCTTTTTCTCTGACAAGGTAGTACATTTGTGAAGAAGAAAGTTTAAGTCTTTGATCAGATGAAATTATCAAATAATAATCTGTCGCAATTTGTTTACCTTGAAAAATGCTGTCTTGGTTAGTGTGCACTCATTTTGTGATGATAAAAGATCATGATCCTGGTTCACCTCTTCAGCCCTTACCTGCATCTTTCCGTGGGCTCCTTCCTCCTTAGCCTATCCAGCCCTGTCACCTTCCTTTTAAAGCAACTTTTGTTGCAACTCATGTATCTTTCATCTGCTCTGCTTTTGAGTTGTTGGCTTCAACTTGTGAATGCATAGTTGATTTTTTAACAGTTTTATGCACAGGAAGAGATTCCCCATAAGCAGCTGAGTAGCCATGTCATCGACCTTATCTATACATACTTTTGAAATTCCCAAAGGTTCTCTAGCTGTGTGTCCACCTCTTATTCTCACTTTTGGGTTTTTGTTTCAGCTATTACTGTATCATTACTTTCTCCGTTGCACTCAAATCAATTTGTCTTTCCTTGGCTTGTTGAGGTAGTTTATGCAGTACTTAATACAGAGCTGTGCTCCATCTTAGGGGATCTCACTCTCAATTTGCAGCTCAACTGAAGTAAATTTGTGTTTATTTATAAATTTGGAGGTTGTGGGAATTAATTTTTGCAAATGAGATACACCTAATTGTGTTTGAGCTGTGAAACAGTACTTTTGAGGGCACTTGCAGAAATGTGGAGGGGTAACCATTAAAGTGTTGTAGCCCATGTATGACTCTTCCCCTGGCCTTTTTTTCCTCTTGCATTGAAGCATGTATTCAGGCAGTATCTTACTCTTGCACTGAAGAAAAAGTGTGTTTCTGTAGTCCCTCCTTTGGGACACAGGTTTGAATCGTTTAGCAGGTACATTAGTTGATGTTCCTACTAGTTTTGTAATGACTCTCCCCAGTTAAGAGTGAGTTAAGATATGCTCTGTATGCTATGTTTTATTTTTAAATGTATTTAATCCTGTAAACACTAGGTGAGCTTTTAATGCCTTGCATAATATTTTATATTCTATTTTGACTTTCCAATTTTCTTTGAGAACCTGAATAATTTATTTCTAAGTACTGAAGTGTTTTATAGTTGTACTACACAACAGTTTCCTTGTGGAAGGTCTGCTAGCTTCCAATGACCCTTAGCTACCATCTGGTACAAATTCAAAGTGCTTCTGTCATCTGCTGCTAATTGCTGTCACCTGCATATTGCAGTCACTGAGCAACTTGGAGTGCAGTAAAGCAGGAGACATACTGCTTTGTATAGCTGCAGTCTATCCATAATACCCATGATTTCTTTATTAATATTAATTTAATAATAAAAGAATTACATGCCTCATGAAATTGTATGAATTAATATAAATGACATTTCATGTTTATTTTAGTAACTTTCTGGGTTTAATCTGACATTCAAAAATGTGTGTAGATTTGTACTATAAATATATTTATTATTTCAGTATTCTTCAGCCTGTTTATTCTGCTGAGATTGTTCAAACTGAATCTTACAGAAGAGTTCTTTAATCTTTTTTGTAAGCTGATAAGCTTTAGTCAGGGCACTAGCCTACAGCACCATATTATATTAATGTATTTTACTTGTAATTTAGAGAACAAGAAGAATATCCTGATCTGAAGGCTAAACTGTCCCCTGTGGCATTTGCACAGCTGATAATCATGAAGTAGAAAGATGTGTATATCAAATAGTTTACAAAATGAAGCCAGCTGTGTTTCCCTACATACTGTGGCTTCCTGACATGCATCATTAAACCTTATTAGCTACTTCCTTTTACAAAGATTCTTGTAGTCTTGAACGTTGCATATTAACATTTTCTGCCCCTCCAACTGGAAATTATTTGCTTTATTGTAGAGTGTCAACTTGCTCTAGTTTCTGATATGCGTTCTAATTGGTACTTCGGAGTACAATCATAGTGAAATACCACTCAGTGCATTTCTTTATTTGGAAAATTAATACAGACCTTTTCACTTCATCTGTCAATCTGTGCAACTTTTCACACAATTCCCAACTGTTGGGATTGCTTGCAAACCATTAAGTATGAAGTGGTTCATAAAATGCCTTTAAGAATATAAACACAAAAAGAAGGAGTTGACTTTTATGGTAAGATTTTTTTGTTGTTGTTGCTTGCTTAATAGAAATAAAGCTACTTCAGCTGATAAATTTAATGATGTAAAAAACCTCAAAAATGAAGTGATAGTATAAGCTTAATTTTTGTAGCTCAGATGAGGCTTTGTTTAATAAAAACACCATCCTGCACACATGCACACACACACACACCACTTGATTGCTGAATTCTGATAATGAAATCTGGCTTTTAAATCTTAGGAAAGCAGAATTTTTGAAATACTAGTCTCTCTATAGGTAAAAACAGATTTGGAATTAATTACAAAAATCAAAATATATATTATGTATATACATTTGTACATATTTACAGCTCTATTGTATATCTGACCAGAAAGACAATTAAATACTTCTGATCTCTATGGACAACATTTTGGAAAATATTATTCCAGAACCTTATTTGTTTGTATAATCCCAAGAATAGTTTCAAAGCAACATGTTCTGTTAATTGTCTTGAAACAGATTTTGTATTTATTTTAGGACAGGAGGCACTAGTAATACAGACATTATATAGATTATGAATATGTATGAATATGAAATTTAACTATATAAAGAAAAAAAAAACCTAAAACTATCCTAAAAACTTTTTTGTTGATATTCCTCATCTAAAATGTTTGATATTTGTTTCAGAAGGACAGTTTTATTTGTAAACACATTGGTGCTGTAAAATTGAGCTAGAAGTTCAAGAGCCCAGGTCATAATTTTGACTACATATTTGAATCTGAAAATTGATGTTTTTACATAATACTAGTAAGAAGTTGCATGTCAGATCTTATCTAGAAGCCTTCACTGAGTAGATTTGGTTTTTTCTGTGCCTTAAATGGTTGTGGACATTTGCTCTGGATTTATTTTGGATATTTCTACTTGAAGAATTCTCACTCTCCTTTCTTTAGCATTTTTCTGTATATTCTGACATTTAATTAATCTTTTAGGAGACTGCTGCTTATTTCCCACTGTATGGAGCAGCTTTCAAGCTCCTGTTTAATTTTGAAGTAAAAATAAAAACAAGTTTTTCTTTTAATATGTATCTCATGCTTTTTGAAACATTTCTTCTCAGTTTGCAGGCTAACAGGATTTTATACTCAGGAACAGCTAGGGGCAGAGACAAAAGTTCAATGTTGTCAAAATTTTCTTTCTCAATTCCTTTCTCACAGGCTTTTCCATTTATTCTTGAATATTATTATATGTAAATATACATTCATATTCCTTATGAATAGGATTCAGATGTAAATGTTTCAAAACTTTGAGATGCTTTGTGTTGTGTGGTTGTTCATTTTTTTAACCTGATTTCCTGTGCAAAAATACCTGGATGGTTGTGTTTGTATCTGGACCTGTGCTGAGACAGGTTTAATGATGGACATGGAGTATACATAGCAGAGGAGGAGGAGGGAGATTGTAAAAATGCTCCACCAATTAATGAATCACTGCATACTGCCAATTTTAATTCCGCATTCAACAATTTTTATTCGTTCTCTTGCATTTATTGGCTAATCCATTTTCTGAAAGTTTCTCAGTCATTTTAATAATCTGTGTGTTGTATCTACTGTACTACTTCATTTACATTTCCATGACGAAAGGTTGCAGCTCTGATTTCCATCTACTTTTGTGGCATAAACACCAACTTAATGTATCAGGTGTTTCTCATTGAAGTTTTTTCCAACTTTCATTAACTTTTAAAATAACAAAGTGTACTAACATAAAATTAATGTAATTTACCTGGAAAAAATTTTAAGAATGCACCTCTCAACATAACCTCGAGTAAGATGGAAGGAAAACATATCCTTTCAGCTGTCTTTAAGCTTACTTTCAGTTTGGAATAAAATGGAATTGTGAAATTTTAAAGTAAGCTTAGACTTTCTGGGTTCTTGGCTTCTTTTATTTAATTATATTCTTAATGGAAAAATTGCCATGTGTTTTGATAACCTTAGCTCTGACCTCTCTTACCCCAGCCCTGTGTGAGTTTAAACTCATTACAAAATGTAATAATCTCTGCTAATAGCTTAATCTAGATATTCTATGAGGAGATGAGTTACTAACATCTTGTTTTGAATGTGGAGTAAGGAAATGTTGGATTTCTGTAGGTACACATTTTCCAGTATTCAATTTCAAAGATGTCTTTGAAAAAAGATGTAAGGTTCTCATACCATTTATGAAATATTATTAAACATAGTGTGCCATATGTAAAACCCACAAATTCAGTCCCTACTATGAAAATACTACATTTGTGCAGTTTTCGATTTGAAAAAGTTATTTAGACCAGTTAGCCGCATGGTCTGAAGTGTAGATGTATTACTATTCCCAAAATTTATGCAGATGAATAAGCTAGTTTTTGTTGTCGATTTGTTAGGTCCCTTTTGTAATTTTTTTTTCTTGAAGGAAGTAGTACCTGTTACTAAGCTTTTTTTTTTTTTTTAACATATATCTTAAATTTTTGCATTTATTTATATATCTGGAAATTCTACACAACAAAAGTTTTGGAACCAGTTCTCCCTATGCTAATTTTGCAGTTATTTTGGTACAGCTGATTATCTTAATCTCTGAGAGAGTAAATAATGTTTTTTTAACCTATTCAGTTCTGAAAAAATGTCATCTCCACTGAGTGTGTTTTAATAATAGTATGTAATGTGTAAAGCTGCTTATTCTCTATTCTGACTCTTGAAAGACCTGATTACATGAGAGCATCCGTAGAAAAGTCTTGAGTTGAAGTTGATGATGGCCGAGCTTAAAGAAGATATAACAAGCACATGTAAAAGGTACATATGAAATATAAATTCGAAGATAGTGTTCCAGTTTAAAATCAAGGACCTTTAAATCCTGCTCTTCCCCCACCCCTGAGAATTCCATGTCCTAGCAATATTCATCAGATATAAGGAGGACTGCGAGTGCTTAGAAACTCTAAATGTCTTCTGTGGTGTGTACCTAGATTTTTTTAAATTGAAAAACCCCCGATGAATTAGAGTTTCACTGTCTGAATGCTTTTGGTTGCTGGAGTTTCCAGTATGACTAGTTACCTTAGATTACTAAAGCAATTATTCTAAATTGATGGGTGGTCTTGAGAAAATGTTTTCAACTGGTAGCTTTTAATAGGAGGAGTGTACGTCATACAGCACAGTCCCTGTATGGATACCATACAGGGTATGGTATTTAAGGGGCTGTTAACCTTTTCAATTTTTTTACGCGTTTTAATCATTCGCGTTCGTGACAAATACGTAGCGAAGTCGGAGAACGTGTGGTCGCACAGGATTTGACTACTGCTGCCTTAAGGCGCCAGACTATGACTGTATAAAGGTGTATGAAGTGTAGCTTTTTGCTAAGGAGAAAATGGAATAGTCTGAGTGCACAATCTGAAGTGTCAAAGCCGAATAATTAACTCCGAGCGTTTCTCGCTGAACGCGGTGGGTGCCGGGGAGGCTCCGTGCGGCACAGACGGGCGCTGGCGCCCTCTACTGACCAAAGTGTGCATGGCAGCGCTGCTCTCCCCAGGCTCCCCTTCCGCCTTCGGGCCAACCGGAGCAAAAGCCAAATATCCACGGCTTGGCTTCATTGCTCTGCGTAAAGATTCATTCTAAGGACAAACATCAGCTTGAAGAATATTTAGAGACAGTAGTGAAATTTACCAAACCGCAAAAGTGTTAATGAAAGCCAGATATATAGTCAGAAGGATATTAAGAATGAGTCATGTTCATTTTCTCTCATTGTGATCATTTGAAATAGTATGAAAGAGTAAATCGTTGGCATTCGGGTAAATCAGAATACAATTTAAAAAGAAGACACACTTAGGAAGGTTATGGAATCTGTGACTAGCATTCGACAAAACGAGTGCCTTACTTCAAACAACTGAGCCCTACAGAAGTGCAGTTGTGGAAATAGCTCACTTACAGTTTTTATTGCAGTAGACAGCTAGAGAGACATAAGCACCTCTAAAATCCTGGAGAGGACTCTCGATCTTCAATTTGAGTATCCAGACTCAGATGATGTTGAGTCTGGAAAAGGCAACAATATAAAATGAATGAATAAATGAGGCAGAGAGAAAAAGAACGGTGTGTGTCCTTTTTTTTTTTCTTTTAGAATTATAGATGTTTCTATTTACAAAAGGGAATTTTGCTTCCAAAGTGATTAGTTTATTTCAAAACACATAAATATTCATTAATGAATAATGTGTTAAAGTAAAACCAGATAAGTCAGAAGGGTAATTTCAAAACATAATAAAAGTATTCTGCTTTTAAGAGCAGTTAAACGTCTGGTTTTGAATATGCATCAAAACACTACAAAAATGTACTTGAACTTCTCTTTCATTGAACAATGAACTGTATTTCTTCTTGAGTTTTAAAATTTCTGCTGTTTTCAATGCTTATGCATTGGAGAAGAACTGATTTATGTAAGAATACAGAGAAGTAATTGTAATTTGTTTCTTTGCAGATACAATTAGCACTAAATATCTAAAATTATTTGTTGAAATCAGTGTAGAATTACATAATTCAGTTCCATGAAACTGCAGTATTAACATGATACCAAATATTTCAGTTTGCTTAAAGGTTCAGTTACGTGAAGGATGAATTATTTTTTTTGCCAAAGGTAAGACAGAAAATGTTACTGGTATCAGATGAACTATTTTCTGGTAATTACTTCTGTGTAAGTCAAATGGAGTGGACAAAATAAGTAAAGTTTATTTCAGTTTTATGAACTTAAGTAGACCAGTCCTCTCCCTGCATTATTGCTCAATTCTGAGATAAGTAAAACCTGTAAAAGGTTTTTAGTGCTTCAGAAAATGTTTTCAAGGTTTCATTGTTGCTCTTGCAGCTAAATTAGTGATGAGACCACGTTTGAAAATTGATATCAGAAAAAGCAGGGACAGGTGACTTTTTTTACTAAATGGTCATTTTATATGTTTTTGTGTTTTCTTTGCTTTTCTCACCTTTGAATCTACCAATTAAAAGAACGAGAAAGATATTGATTAAACAGTGTACCGTTCTGTATGCAAGATTTGATAGGTTTGACATTAATCAGGTCAGGTTTGTAGAGAAACATATTTGTGCAGACCATTGCATGAGTAGAGGGAATTAAGGCAAGATGCTTGCTAAACCTGAATTTACTTGTTTTGATTCATAGTTATATTAACTAAATGTGGTTACCTGGATTGCCGAGCAGTCAAGACTTTGAATCGTAGGAATTAGGAGACTTAAGAAAGAAGAAACATTTACAGATTCCGAAGTTGCTGTTTGTGGTTTTAGTGTCAAAGATTAAGGTAGATAGATAAGGATGTGTAGCTTTATTTAGCCTTTAAACACAGATTAGTAATCTGTTATTTTTAAGGACTGTTGGGAGGGTTTAAGAGATTATTGAAGAAAGTCATGGGGATAAATGCAGCTGACTGTATAGTATAATCTATATAAATTTTTTTTTGTAAATGATGGAATGCTACTACTCATTTTTATTAGGCAAACCTTGTTTTTGTCACACTCCAGCTGAAAGATGTATTACTTGAATTTTAGTATTTTTAAATATTTACTCTTAAATACCTTTTACGTCTAAGTGTAGGCTACAATTAATGGAAACATATATAATGTACTAATATTGAAGGCTTAATAAATTAATTTCAGAGCATATGTTAAGAATAGGAAAGAAAATTTTTATGTTTGTGGTGCACATTAATACCCAAGTCCCTCTCAAACATGCATACCATGGAAATTTCATTGTAGTCAATGTAATGTTTGGCAGTGCAGAACCAGGCTGATTACTGAAATATAATTACCTTTGTGAAGGAATTTGGTTGCAGGGGGAAGTCTGTCCTAAGACTGTGCCTTAATACTATAGTAGTATTAAAGTAGGGCTCTTAAAGGCTATTCGTGAGCAATTATTTCTAATGCACTTTAAACTGTAATTGAATAAAAAATGGCTCCACTAGACTGTTTTGATAAATCTTTGCCATTTTATATCATTTAATTATCAAATTTTGCATTTCAGTATTCTAGCATTTTAAAGGTTCTCAATTTCAAAGTAATATACATTTTATTGTGCTAAAAGGATTGTTCTATTGCTACAATAATAGCTTCAGAAGATAACCTTTCCTAAAAGTTAAGCATCTAGGGCAGGAACAGCAATATTATTGTTCAGATTGTATTTCAGTAACCAGAAAAGTTCTTATTGTTTTCAGCTTTTTAATTAAATGTAGATTTTTCTCATAAGATAATGAATTATACCTTGTGGCCCAAAATGTAAAGTCTAGACTTTGAATCATTCCCTCATTCAAAAATGAAGTATTTTTAAAACTTGTCAGCTTTTTTACCATGCAAGTAGACAATTGATGGTATAAGCCATTATTTTATTTAGGACCATTAGCTATTTAAAACTCTGTGCATAAATTAAAGAGGAGCTAAATGGATTTGTGGTTGTTGCCATTAGTAGCATTTTAAATTATACAGGCAATTATTGTGTTCATTTTCATTATCGAACAGCAGCCCCTTTGCAAAACTATTGTAATTTTCTTAGACATTATGTACACATTTTCCCTTAGAGATTAAAATTTCCAGTGGTGTGTTTAATTTTGTTGTTTGAAATAGAACAAATATTATGAGAAGTAGAAAAAAATCTGTTTTACTAATATGGGAAAAAGCAATAAATGTGGAAAATTACTCCAATTGTTAATTCATCTATTTTTAATATTTTCATAGATATTCTAGTTACTATTTTCCAAAAGAAAAAAATAGCTTTCATAAGATGGCATATTTTACAAATGCTTTGATAAAATCACAATATAGTTAAAATGAAGTTTATCCACTTTTCCAGTATTCAGATGAATTTTAGAGAATGTTAGTGAATTTCTACATGAAATTTGTCTGGATAGTTCAACAGTGTTTCATTAGTTGACTGGAGAAATTGTTTAAGTGGAAAGGCACAGAATTAAACTAATTAAGTATCTTTTAGTATATTGGAGTAACTAGTTTTTGAGAAATGGAGAATGCATTTCTATTACAACTTATTTTCTTTGTGTGCCTTCTTAATTAGGATTTTGCAATTGCCTTCACTTACTTACAGTGAATAAAAATATTACAATTTACTATGGCCAATAGCATGCTCTGTATTAAAAAGAACAGCATTATTACTAGCAAATCAAGTGTTCCTGAGCAAAAGATTTATAGTGTGAAAAGTTTTTCAGTGTCAACTTTTTTATTGTCATAATACCTCTACAAATATTTTTGTTGGGTCCCAAACTTAAATTCACATCTGTCTTCATCACTTAGAAAGGTATTAATGCTTTGAGTTAGCTACATATCAGTGTGCAGTGGACTAAATTTAGTGTTTCTGTCCTGACAGTGGCATTCTTTCCAAAGAAGCTCTGTATTCATTTCTGTACTGGGGTGGGGTTTTTTATGGGGAGTGGAGAGGGGAGAGATAGACTTTCACAACCATGATGCAGGAGAAAAAAAAGTGTGAGTTAGTAGTTATGCATATTGCAAGACAGTGATTCTTTATTTTATTACAAAAAAAGACCAACTCTAGAAGGCCAGATTAAATCATTCCTTTCACTTTTTAATGGGATTTGGATGAATAGAGTAAAATATGCACTTTGCATTCATTGATAGCATCTTTAGGTTGAGGTAATTGAGTCTTTTTTCCCTGACTGAATGAATAATGACTTCATCTGATCCTCAGCGAGGCCTGAAACTTAGGCTGCCTTTGTCAACGCAAAAAGATCTGGGCTTTGAAACATGCTCTACTTCCCTGGCTTCATTTTTCTTCATTTTAATCCAAAAACCTATTTTTCTCAATAATTCAAGCATAAACTATGTAGTAGTTGAAGCAGCGGAAATTGCAAGATATTTGTCCTCGTTGTGCTGCTTTTTAAATGCAGCTGATAAATCAGCCGCTGTGGTCCTCAGCTGCCTGGTTCTCTAGGGAAGGCACAGCCCATGTGTAAGCAAGATTGCTGGAATTTTTAAGAACTATATTTGAAGTGCTTCTTTTGCAGACTGTTTGTTATCTAAGGAAGTGTTATGTTTTACTGGTCTTACTGGCAAGACTTGGAGATAAAAGGGGCATCTATGATGGGGCCTAGGAAACTCTTCCTGACATAATTTTCCCACATATTTTACTGACTACTAGAGCATCCCAAAAAGCGGAGTAAAAATACTTTAGCTTATGTCATACATTATTGAAATGGTGAGAGTCTTAGTTACATAGCCTAAATATATTTTTTTCATGAGAAACAGTGGATGAAAGATAGCTTGTCCTAATGTTTTACTTAAAATATTTCTAAATCAAATAACTTTTTATTCACGTGAAGTTGAAGCTCTGTTTCACTATATTGTTTTGAAAATGGATATTCCACTTGATTCTTGTTTTTGTTGTTATATTTGATAACTGAAAGCTTTATACAGTTAAAAGTCATTTCTGTGGCATTGGCAAATTTACAGAGTGGGATGACAGCATAGTGACAGGTCACAATGCACTTGTCACATGAATGAGAAGTCACAGGCTCTACCCATGTGCCTGTTGGTTCTTGAATCTAACAGGTATTTGATCTTCTAGCAGTCAGTGAGCTCCCTACAAATATAATACACCATGCCAGTATTTTTGCTGCATGCATGACAGAAGAAAATTGTCCCTGCTTATTTGTTCATCTGTAATTATCTTTTCTTCTTGCTCTTCTGTGCTCCTGTCCTTGAACAAGGAATGGAGAAGGGATGTGTCGGACTTGAAGATATTCAAAAGGCTTGGCTGGGACAGTTCACATTGGTTCTGGGAATTGTTATTGCCACAAAACCAGGGAACATCTTTGGTGTGCAAGCATAGGAATAACAATCAATACAATTATCAAAGTTCAGTTAATAGTTACAAGTGCGTGGATTTTTAATAGGTAGGAATAACCAAAGCAAATAATCACTAACTGTTTGCACTGCAGAAGCATAAATTTAAGAAAAACTCCTGACTAACTTGATTTTTTTTTCTTCCTTCAGGTTGGCTTGCTGGACCTGGAGCTGAATCAACTGACCAAAGCCCTGTTTTTGGCTTTAGTTGCACTATCAGTTGTTATGGTAACTTTGCAAGGATTTGTAGGCCCGTGGTATCGCAACCTTTTCCGGTTCCTCCTCCTGTTTTCCTATATCATTCCAATCAGGTATGTATAAGAATGAGGGCAAAATGCATTTGCCTAATTTCACTGTCTTGAAATTTATACTTGCTTCTCATTGCAAAGGAAATTGATCTTATCAGGAAGCTGAAGGAGAAGGTGCCAACAAATCTGCTGATTCTTGAAGGATCACTGTACAGAAAACAATACTGTTGTATTTTTTTTTTGTATAATGTTCATCTTGCTGGAGTAATCAGGATATCTAATCCTTTACTAGCATAAATGTATTAATAAGGATACAAAGTATATGAGAAAGTGGTTTCAGGAAGCATGCAGTTGAACTGCTAGACACATGGAATTTTATTTTTAACGCCTTAAATACTAAAAATGTTATATTTCTCTGATTAAAATACAGACGTTTTACCCCAATAATGATTAATTTAAATTGGGTGGCTGAATAATGTAAGTGCTCTTTTACAGTGAGAGGAGTTTGAACATGTAACCAGGTAGAGACTTGCCCTGAATTGATTAATTCATTAAGCATGAGTACTGTATATTCAAATTGCAGATAAACTGGAACACGAAATAATATCCATGTGTGTAATCAAGTCTTCTGTGGACACAGAAGTGAGAACACTGCCTCTGAACTGAATTATTTTCTTTGCATGGGTATTGCCTTTGCAAAATGGAAATACTGCTTCCTGTTAAAATACCTAGTGTTTAGATTTAGGTAATTGTTAATTTTAGATCCTCTTTAGAACTGTTAAGTTTGAGATACATCATTCGGTAAGCCCAGTGATCAGCCAGAGTTAGCATCTAAACTGTAGCTAGATTTAAGACCTGTCCCCTCAGGCATGCACACAATATTTAAGTTCATGTAGTAAAGAAAAGAAAAATAACAGGAGAATTTCATTAGGCCTTTTGATCTAAGCTTACATTACTTACACGTCACTGTGATCACATTTTTAAAGTACATGTCTGTGTGAAGGAAATTGTGTCATATTTGACCAATGGGATACACAGAAAGCCTCTGTATTAACATTTTATAACTTAAAGGACTTTATTTTTATAGTATTTTTGTGTTGCAAGAGAAACTGATTCTGTGGGAAGTTGAAAGAGAAGGTTCTAGCAAATCTGCTGGAACCACAATTTTGGGATATCTTCACTGTCACTGTCATAATTCCTTTGTTGCTTGAATGATGCTGTTCAGTCATGTTGCCATCCCCCCCTACACACCAGTTACTGAGTATTAAGCAATTTACCCATGTGAAGAGGCAAAAGACCTCCATTCAAATGGTTAAGTCTTCGTTTTACTCAGAGATACGCTTTAAAACTTCCAGGGGAGGGGAAGAACGAGCTAAGGATATAAAGGATCACTTCTAACTAAAGGACAACTTTTAACCATTTTAATGTCTTTATTACTGGATGAAAGAGGATTAACACCATATAGGTGTTGTAAGTAAATTTTTCTCTGTATTGAAAGTTCAACATATGCCATTGAAAAAACACGTTCACTGATCAGCTAATTTTCAATCTAAGAGTTATTTAGTGGACTTGTGAAATAACTTTTCTCCAAAAATAATTTCTAGCATGCATCTAATCCAGTTTACAATTGTTTGTGAGAGATAATATAAAAACTAAAAGTATTAGAGAATATGGTTGGTTTGGTTCATCAGACAGGAATTTATCACAGAATGCTTTCCTCCCTAGAGATTTATCTGTTTCTCTACCAAATTTTCTTCAACCCAAATCTTCATAAATACAGGGCTGCTTCGCACACTGTCAGCAAGATGAACAACTCAATCATGTTGATGCTCCAATTTGACTACACTTCCCTTCCTCTCTTCTGTATGTTAAGCATGGGAATGACTTAATTTTTAGGCTGTATTTGGAGTGTAAACTTTTAAAGACGAAAATTACAAAGCAAATGACATTGAAGCACCAGGGGTTGTATCCTCACATTATTTTTAAAATAGGTATATGGGGGAAATAATGAACTTAGAGACGTAAATGAAACATCAGAGATTAGGATTCACTGTTAGAGGCAAAGCATATCTGGACTCAGGCACATATGAAATGTGTTGCTTGATAGTTTTAGAGAATTCAGAAAGTTTCTAATTGTGGAGCTTTTTTGCAGTTCTGTTTGGCTTTTGGTTTGCAGAGCAAGGGAACTTCCAGGTATGCAATAAAAATAGTTTTTCATGGCTAGACATGTTTGGTGGAGATCATCGGGAAGATGATGATAGAGTTAGTAGAGTTTAACTGATCTCTGTGCATCCTCTCCTGTAACTAATAGGAAGAGGAACTTCTCAGATGCTTCAGAAAGAAGCTGGTGATTGTGCTGCATCTTAAATACTCATCTAAATCAGTGCTGCTTCACTTTGTGCAGGCTGTTACTGTGGGGCACGTAAGACTTAAGAAGTATAAACATAAAACAACTGTAAAAAAATCCCAACAGCACAGCAAAATAAAAACCACCCCAATAAGCAACAATTACCCACCCCTCACCTCAGAAAAATCAGCCTCCAACATTGCACGCATTCTGTGATGTACAAGGAATCAAGAAGAATGGAGAAAAAGTAGTAATAAACAGATACCGAAAGCTTAGTCCATCTAGCTCTAAACTTTTGGAAAGCTAGAATCATCATGCACAAATGTTTTGAACATCCCCACACCCCCAGAAACGTTTGGCCCTTAAAAGTGTTTACGTCATTGATGTTTTCTTTTTTCCATGTGCAGGAACTATAGACCAGGGAGCCTCCATAGGCAATCTGCTGCCCTAAAAAGTCAAGCTATTTTAGTTTAAGATTTATCAGGGAAAGAGGATATAAAGCAAGTCTTTGACAGACTGTCCAAAACAAAGTTAATCTCTCTGTGATTATCTTCACCCATTATCTGAGTTTTTCCATGTTCCTTAGCATTT
Source organism: Irena cyanogastra (assembly GCA_013397155.1). NCBI lineage: Eukaryota > Metazoa > Chordata > Aves > Passeriformes > Irenidae > Irena > Irena cyanogastra. The sequence continues at coordinate 31,397 of VWZV01015684.1, forward strand.
TTTGGCTTTTTTCTAGTTGGTTCTAGCCAACTAGACTGTATCACCTATTGCAGTTGTCACACAGCAAGCTAGCAGGGAGCATATGTCCTCAAGTGTGTCCGTACTGCTGCTCTTTGTGATACTGGTGTGGAAGTTCTTAAGTCTGTGATGTTGCCTTTACTTTTTTAATAAGGTGCTTTTGTTGAACAACTTGTATTTTTTGGATTGTCTGTTTTCTGAATGACAAGGGTCAGAGGGCAATAACAGCCATGCTAATCAAAAGCCAACAGTGTGGGTGGGGGAAGATTTTTGAAATTTGAGTGCAAGATAATAGAAGAGGTTTTAATCAGTACGGGAAGCAAGATACCAACTACTACTGAGATGAAAATTCCGATGTTTGTGTATATGGGTGTAGGAATGATGTTAAGGCTGTTAGACAGCCTTGTCACAAAATGATTCTGCTTTTCCCTCTGGTCTTGCGTACTAACATGTCTTTATCGCCTCACTTGAGCTATTGAAGCAAATGGTTCAGAAAGCCCAGACCAAAGAAAAGACCTAGTGATGGCACTGCCCTACAAACTGGATCCCCTCCATTGCTAGTGGACTTCGTTCATTCATTGTCCAGTCTTCTTCACCACCTTGAAAGACAAAGGGAGTTGCACTTTGTGTTGAGGTCTTCTGTATGTTTGGGTTTTGTTTAAATAAATAAATAAATAAATAAATAATGTAGCCAGGAAAGTTTTCAAGATAATTAGCCAAACAATGTTTGGTGACATTTCTGCCTCACGTATGGATGTGTGTCTTGTACATGCTTCTGCTTAGCTGTTAAGAGCTGTAGAGGATTTACCATAAAATTGTAAGACATTGGCTGGGATCTGTTAAAAATGTGTATAACCCAGGCTCTAAATTTAGTAACAGTTTAAAGCTGGATTGGCAGGAGGTTAATCAGCCATCATTTTAGAAAGATCCTTTAGTTTTAGCGTGAACAGAATCTGAAATGTCTCTGGTCCTTTCCTTTGTATACGTCAAGGCTCCTAGTCACTGAGCTATTCTGCCAAAAGAAGCTGTCTCAAATGACTGGAAGGAACTGCCATGCTCTTGAGTAGTAAAGTTTTGGGGCACGACATGGGTCCTGGCTGTTTGTTTTTTTTTTTCTTTAAGAGAAGCACTTAAATCAAAACCTTCAAATTATGTCAGTCTGTTCTCAGGGGCAGTGAGGAAAACACTGCTAGGAGGTCTTATGTCTGAAATTCATTAATAGCCCCTCAAATCCCAGATCATACAGATATGAATTTCTGTGGTTTTTTGAGATTCAGGGAACTCACACTGCCGACTGTCTAACAGCAGCAAGCAGCTAAGCTGCTTTCAATCATGCTGTAGTTTCTGCTGTGTTGGAGCTCTGATCTATATAATCTGTAGATGTGGGAGTATCAGTATATGAAGTCTTCACACAGAGAGACAGAATATATATTAGATAGATGATGCAAAGGTTTGAGCGTGGAAGAGCTAAAGAGCTGCTTATGGAGGTGGCTTAAGCAAGTGGTTTAATGCACATTTAGTGTATTGTGCTTTAATACCATATAATGATCTATAATGCAGTCTCTATAGAGACTTAAAAACACTATGTGATGCTTCATGATATTTTATTAATTAATTTTGCAGCAGATGTTAAGGTCTGCCCTGGTCCTGTTGGCCACACTATTGCTGATATAGGCCAGGGCCACTGAGTGTCTTGGCCACCTGGGCACTGCTGGCTTACGTTCAACAAATGCCAATCAGCACCCCAAAGGTCTTTTTCTGCTGGGCAGCTTTCCAGCCACTCTGTCCCCAGCCTGTGAAGCTGCCTGGGGTTGTTGTGACCCAAGGGCAGGACCCGGCACTTGGCCTTGCCGACCCTCATACAACTGGCCTCTGCCCATGGACCCAGCCTTTCCAAACCCCTATGTAGGTCCTTCCTTCCCTCCAGTGGATCAACACTCCCACCCAACTTGGTGTCCTCCACAAACTTCCTTAGGAGGCACTTGATCCCCTTGTCCAGATCATTGTTACAGATATTTATAAAACAGGACTGGTCACAATACTGAGTACAATCAGTCTAAAAAAGAAGTCATTTTTTTAAACTGATCTATTGTAGGAAATCTTCCTCCTTTCCAATCTTGCAACACTGCCTATTTGCTCCTAGGTTTTTTCCTGCTTTTACAGCAATACCAAATTTTTTTAGAACATACAAAAAAACCCCCCATGTTTTAAATATTATTTGTATTGAAACTCTAATGTCAATATTGTTACATTGGTATAAGAGGCCTAATGAAAGACAGCATCTGAGCTGGTAAGTGTGATAATAACAGAGAAACATTTTTCATAGGAAGCAATCACTGTCACTCTGAGCTGCATATGCTACATCTCTTATGCAAATGCTTGTTTGACATGTGTTTTTTTGATTTTTTGCATTCTTCTGTGTTTTAAGCCTATAAGAAATTCACAGATTAATTTTTTCATTAATTATTCCAAAGATTTCCTCCTGGATTTTTAAGTTCTATCTATGTTAAAACATGTAATTGTCTGTATATGGGTTGCATTTGGCCTTTGAAAAACTGCACGTGCCATAGTCGCTATAGCAGTACAGAGTTGATACACATTTTTTTGCCACAAATATTTAATCATAAATGTGTAGGGTTGAGTTCTCTCTTAAAGTTACATTCACTCCCAGGGTTTCATGCAAAATGCTATGTGTACCTTCCTTAATTTTCTTTTATATGCTCACGTAATAGACAAAATTTAGAAAAATTAGTGCAAGAGAAGTAGTGAGACCAGTTATGAAGCAAACAGGAACACAGTTCTGAAGCTCTTCTTGGAAGCGCCAAACAGATAGCAAAGAAAGCTAAATAAAAAAATATATATAGTGGACAAAACACAAAGGACTATTATATTCCAATTTCCTAATCAAATAAAATATGAGAGATGGGGAAATTAAAGGATGACCTATAGGTTGATTTTTATTTGCTTAGATCTTTATATAATATTGTGCTTAAATGTTACTAAAGAGTTTCTAAATGTAGAATGGAGTTTCTAAATGTATTTGTCAAACTTTCTCAGTGAAGGCCCTTGCTTATTGGCAAATTTGTTCTTTTGACAAAAAAAACCCAAATCAGACACCTTTAGAAGGGGACCTTACATCGTTACAATTCATGAAAAAAAAAGAAATTCAGAAGTCCTGTAAATAGGAGTGTTTATTCTAAAACACGGGTGTTGTTTTTGAGGGAATAAGAGCAGAACTATTTGTTTTTAATGTGTAGTTAAAAGCAGTGTGGATTCTGAAATGTAGTGCTATTTATTTGTTCTGAAGCTGAATTGAAGAGAATGCCATCCTGGCTCTTAATGGAATAAATCCCCAAGCTGGATAAAAATTGCCTTAGGATTGCTTGGTGTAGGGTAACTAGTGCTGAGGTGGAGAGACAAGAAATGTTGTATTACTGTGTTTACTAAATATGCTCATTCTCTGCAACAGCCTTCAAATTCCTATATTAACATACTCTGCCTAAATATTGCATGTTAATTGGTTTGCTAAAAATTAGTGTTACTAATGCAACAGTTGCTAATGCTATGTTGAATGCTGTTCTGTGTGTTTTCATTAATAACTGATGTGTTTGGAGTTTGTTTGATTGGATTAAATTGAGAAGGATTTGAAAACTGGTGAATTTAAAATGTTTTGGTTATATAATGAGGTTTCCTAAAGTCTGCAAAGAAATTATGAGAAATGATAGCTAATATTATCAGGTACTGAAAGTAACTTTATTTTGAGTAAGTTTAGTGTCTCTTTGTTTTAGTATGTAAAAATTATTGGACTTTTCAATTAAATATTTTTATCCATTCCTATGAAGAGAGATTTCCAGTTTCAAAAGCAAACTCACTATTAATAGGCCATCATCATTTTTAGTATTGCATCAGTTTCCATAATGTCCATAATCTAATGGTTAGGTTAACCAACCTAATGATTTCAAAGATAAAGATTTCCTCTAAGACAAAAAGCATGAAGTGAAGGAAGTCAGATAAGGATACAGTGTAGAAATATTAGAATAATTACTAAAAAATTAATCTATGGCACTCATTTTTATTCCTGTTTAATTCTTTATCCATGTTAACAATTCAAGCATGTACCCAGTATCTTTTTGTGTGCCAGAAAGCTGTCTTGGACTGTCCTAGTCATTGGGGAGACATTACTTCTCTATAGACCAGCAGTGCCATCTATTAGGTCCATCAGCATTAAGGGGGTATGTTCTTTTCTACTTAGCAGTGCATGCTGGAAAGCTAGAGTAATTCCTAAAATTCCTTAATACTTTGAAATATGGATTTCTCCTCACTGCTCAGCAAGAGAAGATGTAGTCTTAAATTATATTCAAGTATATTGTAGTTAAATGCATGGAGCCTTTAGAACATCAAAATCAGGCGATACACATGCTTACAAAAAGGTGCAAGTGAAGATGCACGCTGCACTTCAGCAGAGAGACTTTTCTGATTTTATCTTACTGAAGCACAGTTTTTGCTATCTGAACAGCTACAGATCTCCATTGGTAGAGCAGCCATGTGGATGTCTCTGTGTGTGTACCATGTACCTGAGACTAAAGTGCTTAAATAGAGTGTCCATCTTAGAATTTCTGTCTTGGTAGATAGCTTGAATGCCTCTTTGAAGTGGAGTGGTGAGCAGTTTTCACCACTCAGTTAATCCACTTGCTCCTGGCTAGAGCAAATGTCCATCTGTTTTTAAATAAAGTGTGCTTATGTTTCTCTTGTCAAGTTAGATGGCATCCTTTGTACTTGACTGGCTAACTAGCAGGTTTGCATCCCTAGGAGGAGTAAGTCTTTTGCTGTTCCTTTGGTTTCAATGTGAGGTATGTTGCTTTGGTTTTTATATTCACTCTGAAAGTTACCAGACAAGCGTAATAAGAATGCAGTTTGCGCAGTACTGGCTCTGGATTGAGTAAGATAGGGTAGAACTGTAGTTAACCAGTGTGAGGCAAGATACTTCCCGTATTTTTCTCACTATACTGTAGCATTTTTAGTAAAAAGAAACTGTAGAGTCCTCCTTCTGTTTTCTGTCCTTTTGTTACATATATTTGCATGTCTGAAGACAGATGAAATTAGAGAAGATATTGCAGGACTAATTGGTGTGTATCACCAGAGAGAAGGGTGATTTTCAGATAATGACGATTTTGGTGGGAAAAGAAGATGTAGTTAAAGCATAAAATACCATCCAAAATAGTAAATGTTGTATATAAAATGGATGTTTCTTTTTGTGCTGCAGCATGTTTTGTCTTCTGCTGTACAAATTCAGGAGGTAGGGGATGTAGAATAAACTTTTTTTCAGTGTGTGTCAAAATTTCACATGCTCTCACAATTCTAATTAAATGCTTCTCTTCTTTATGGGATAGTGCAGATTGTGATTTACTGTTCCCTCCACTGTTACCTCAGGTGATCCACAATCTGTTGCTGTGATTCCAAGAGGACAGATGAAAACAAAGTATCTGAAGTGCATTAGCAGTATTTGGCCCTTGATAGGTACCTTTGAACAGTTCCAAGAGTTACATTACTATAAACCTGTTACTTAACTTGGGACTCTTGTGTTGGCAACTTAGCTACAAATAGTTTGCAGAATCACAGAACTGGCTGAATTGGAAGGGACTCATAAGGATCATTGAGTCCGACTTCTAGTCCTGCACAGGACCATCCTCAAGCGTCACACCATGTGCCTGAGAGCATTGTCCAAACACACCTTGAACTCTGTCAGGCTCAATGTTCTGACAGCTTCCTTGGGGAGCCTGTGCCAGTGCCCAACCATCCTTCGGGTGAAGAGCCTTTTTCTAATATTCAAACATCCCCTTATACAAATCAGGCCATTCCCTCTGGTCCTGTCACTGGTCACCACAGAGAAGAGATCAGTGTTTGCCCCTCCTCTTTTCCTCATGAGCCAATTTTAGACTGCAATGAGGTCTTCTCTCAGTCTCCCCTTCTCCAGGCTGAACAGACCAGGTGACCTCAGTAGGTCACGTAGCTACTGTCCTACCTATCTTTTCAGTATTTCTGTTAGAGCAGAGTCAAGAGAAATCAATACATGCCTATTTCTTAGTCACTGCTCTTCTGACATGGCAGCAGAAACATGGTGAATGGCTAGAGGAAGGTAACATTTTAATGGTTTAGAAAAATGTGGATAGAGTTTTATGTTGGAGCATTTTGTTATGGGGAAGATTAACATGATTAAATGAGTGAAGACTTTTTTATTGTAACATAGATTCCTATGTGCATTTCAAGGTGCATCTTAGTTCTTATATGGTGTAGACATGGAAATATTGAAAAATTATTGCAAAGAGTGAACTGGAAAACCATAGTTTTGATTTTGGGCTTCTATGTATAATCAGTAAAACTTGCTGCAAATTGCTTATTTTCTGTTAGAGAGCGACCCAAAGATTACTTCATGCCATGCTGTCTTGAGGGTGCATTTTGCTGCTTCACACTTTTCTCTTTTTATGATGGACCCTCTCTAGCTATGTTTTGGGAAGGACAAAAATATCATTGATTTGTTGGGAAAGAGGAATTGACAAATACAGTTGTACTATCCTAAAGAAATAATATTCTTGGTTGTTTTTTAAAAAACAAAACAAAACAAACAAAAAACCCACAAAACAAAAGAAAAAACCCAGTGACGTGAAAAGGTACAAAAGTGTTTGTAATTTCACATCATAAAGAGAACATAGGTGGTGTTTGGGTTTTTTTAGTAGATAAAAACTGTGACTTGAATAATGATCTGTTCTTGCTATGTTACCCCTCTGTATAAGAGTAGTAATGTAATTATTTCAAGAGTCTTCACAAGATGTTGGAATCTGTCTCATGCAGAATGCATGATACTGCATTTGTTTGTGCTGCCATATCTTCTAAAAGTGTGGGATGAAGCCTGTGATATGTACTCTATATAAACACATAGAAAAGCATTGTTCCAAAAGTTTGGTGCACATAGGTTTAAGATTTCTTTTTTCAGATATACTAAAAAGTTTCTAGTGTCATTTTTATGGTTATCATTTTCACTTTGCCTAACATTCACACTGATTATGGTATAAATTTCCTTTGCAGTTTACGTGTCAACTTGGACATGGGTAAGGCAGCCTATGGGTGGATGATTATGAAAGATGAAAATATTCCTGGAACAGTTGTTCGAACTAGCACCATACCAGAAGAGTTGGGACGATTAGTTTATTTACTAACGGATAAAACAGGTATATCAGGTTACCATTCTGAAATCTGATAACTTTTATAAAATTTCAAAATGTAATTCTATACTTGAGTATGCTAATGTAAGAGTATATTCAGACTACTGGTTTTTATTTCTCAATAAAATTTTGCACATTTGCTTGAGGACTTTTACAAGTACCAATAGGCTTGGGTAGGCCAGTACTTAGATGTTAAAGTCAGTATTTGGTAGTACTCTCATTTATTCCAGTGAGAACAGCTCTTCTATAGCAAGAGGATACTTACAGCGTGAGTAAGAGTACCATATATCTTCCTCTGAGAAGGCTCTGGAATAACACTCAGGATGCTGGTTTATTCTGCATTCCATTGCTACTGCAGTACTGTATGATAATAAGTTAAGAACAGCCTTTGTGAGAGCGAGTCATTTCCAAAACAAGTCATGAAATCAGCCTTCAAAATTATATCTGATGTCCCAGTGAAGTTACTTGCTCTTTATGTTACCAAGACCAATTCTAGAGCTGCTGAATGATTTCACCTTCATAAGTGTAACCTGTTCCCGTACCTGTACAGTACTGGTGTACTGGAACCCCCAACCCTTACCAGGATCAGAAGGTAAGTATTGAGAGTGTGAAGAAGTAATAGCTTGTTTGTTTCTGAGTTTGAATAAATAATTTCTGTTAGATACACATGGGTTTTTTTAAAGAAGCTTAACTTCTGAACTGAGAAAGTTGTTTCTTGAAAAGCTTGAAGAATCCTTTTACTGGTTTTAAGTAAAATATAGTTCAAAATTATGAAAAGCTGCTGAGAGGGTGGGGGTTGGCCTCTGTTATACTGCTCCAAAAGCAGTATAATACACAATTTCTATCTCCTTCCGTTTGAAATACTTCTCTATTCCCTCCCATGCTAACACTTCCATTACTGCATATTTGAAACGAAGTGTAAATATAATATATCATCACATTTTCAAAACAAGCTTTCTTTTTTTCTTCTATAGGCACATATGTTATCCAAATACATCTGAATGTTATTCTTCTATTTTGTGAAAGGAGAGTATATTGCTAATTATAGTGTGGCAATTCTTCAGAGCGAGTGAATGATTGTTTAACAAGTCTTATTTCAGTTACCTAATGATTTGTATGCTATTTGAAACTGCTTATTGATTTTAATTGCACCCTTCATTGTGATAATTGATGTAACTTTGAGTGCTGTCACAGTGAAATATGTCATTTACAGCATAAGTTTGGAAAAATAAATATGGTCAAAAATAATTTCTTTTCAAAACAGTGCAGTAGACTTCACTTACGAAGTGAATTTTAAAGTTAGGTACAAAACACTACTTTCTAAGCAAAACCAATGTAGATTTTTTAAACACTGCTGGTAGAGATT